>CAWUHX010000307.1:0-274902 GCA_963922205.1 Romanomermis culicivorax | reverse complement strand
AACATTCATTTTGGGTTCTCACTTGTCATCAATCATCATAGAGAACTTAACCATCAATTTCTCATGTAATTCTCAAAGTCATTATGCTTTTGGATAGTTTGCTTAAAAATTTGTTCCAATGCTTGTAGATTAAATTTTGAACTCGAAAATTTCAATTTTTTCCTCAATTTTAATGAATTAACGGGTCTAAAAACACCAGGAGGCATGAAAAGGCTCAAAAACACCTGAATAACGCGTCCGTGAGCATTTTTAAGCGAAAAAAACGACTCCGGGGAAATAGGGAAAAAAATTTTGACCCCTTTCCCCATTTGGGGAAAAGGCCCGGGGGAAAAAAAAAACAGTGCTCATGACCGGCGCGAAACGCCGGGAAATTTTGAGATTTTGACCATTAAAGTCCACCAAAACGCATCTTTTCGGTTTAGAGTTCCCCAAAATTTTTTCCACAATGAGGACCACACCCAAAATTTTTTTCCTCATTTCGAAATTTTTTTCCTCAAAAGACCCCACCCATTTGAGGGAAAAAAACGGTGTGCTGATCGAATCAAAAATTGTCTCAAAAATAAGTCGTAAAATCTACAGTACTTGTGAACTATGGTTTTATGCTCATGGCGCACGATAATACTTGATTCTGTAGCCCTCCCTCACAGCCGTACGAGTACGGTTAAGTATATTCAAATGCGGCCCGCAATGAGGCCACATGCGCATTTCTGGCTCAAGTGGATCTTGACAACCCGCATTTTGACCGCACATTGGCAGGTCGCAAAACTGCTCCGCACGTGCGTACGGGTAAGTATATACCCTGGCTCGTCTCATTCTCTAACGGTCAAGTCAGTTATTTCGCCGAAAATTGATATTTTTCAACAAACCTCCCGACTTTTCCCTTGCTGACTTGGAATTTTTCAAACGTTTTCAACATTAACTTTTGCATTTATAGACAATGAAGATTGAAGACATCACTCCAGCTTGTAATTTTAGAGTTTCTATTCAAGAATACTTGTTGCAGAGATTCATTTTTCAGCGTTTTAGAATCACTGTTTTTTTTCCACGAACTTTTTTCCACAAATGTGGAAAGGTGTCAAATTTTTTTTCCACATGTGGAAAAAAATTTTTTCGTTTTAAAATCCTCGTTCTTTGGCTTAAAAATGCTCACAGACGCTTTATCGCACTGTTTTTGAGCTTTTTCAAGCCTTCCGGTGTTTTTAGAGAAGTTAATTCATTAAAATTGAAGAAAAAATTGAAATGTTCGACTTAAAAGCCTAATCTACAAGCGTTGTGGAGCAAATTTTCTAGCAAACTATCCAAGAAGATAGTTGACTTGAATTACACAAGAAATCAATGGTCAAGTCCTCTATGATGACAAGCGAAAGCCCAAAAAAGATGGTAATCTTTCCGGCGGCAAGCGTCAGAAAATTTTTTGGGTATATTAACATTCCGGGATGCTGGAAAATTAATTTTCCGAACATTTATTTCAAGAATTTGATTCCAATTTTGTGTTCAAGAGTCGTCATTTCTTGAATCTTACTTGAAAAATTTTAAAAATCTGTAATTTATTTGTAAACTCTCATGAACTTGGTCGAAAATATATGAGTAAGAAGAGTATAAATTTCCGAAAGATATTTCCAAGAAGCTTTTGAATTGATTTTACATTAGCAAAGAAATAGAGACTTGACGTATTGATCTTTCTCAAAAGGGAAAAATGCGAATCTTCATTAAATATTATGATAAAATGTTGAATTAAACCAATTAAAACATGAGATACTACGTTTAAGATGATGAAAACTCTTATAGATTAAGTGATAAATGAAGGTAGACATGATAAAAGCCGCACCTGAGCTACTTAATGGATAATGATGATTATTAAAGTTGGAAAATTTTGAGATTTCGACTTCCTAAAATGCATCTTTTCAATATGAAAACCCCAAATTTTTCTTCCACATTTGTGGAAAGACCTCAAAAATTTTTTCCACATTCCAGATTTTTTTCCACATTATAGTGCAAATGTGGGAAAAAACAGTGTTTAGAATATAAAAACTAAAAAACTTTTCCGGCGCTTGGCGTCGGAATAACGACCAAATTACACTCTATTAGTTTGATTTCAATTTATTTCCCAAAGTTGTGGAAGTTTATTTTCCAGCGCTTTAGAAAGTTAAAATTCAAAACTATTTACGGTGCTACGCGCCTGACTAACAAATAAATAAAAAATTCGACAACCCTAGTCGGAACCACACAAATCTTAATAGCAGATAAACACATGGGCTAATTTTAACAATACAGTAAGTAACCAAAATTGCCTGAAGTTGTGTTTTCCTTGTTGGTGGTTGCTCAAAAGTACAGAATTAGTTTAGTTTTTAGGGCGGTCGGAGTGGAATGGTGAATGGCGAGGTCAAAAAGGTGCATCTTTGGTCTCAAATAAAAACGTAAATTCGTGTATATAAATGAGAGTAAACCAAATTTCTTGGATTTGATTGTGTTTGAGGTTGTATTATGCATTTCAAGTGCTTAGGCTTAGGCTTAGGCTTAGTCAAAAACTTGATATATTTTATTAGAAAGGTGTGATTACTGTAATTTCCATGAAAAATTTTCAATTTTTTTTTAATTTTTTTTTTGGAAATTACTTTTTTCCGCCCTTTTTTCCAAAATTTTTTTAAAGTTTTTGATTTGAAACATTGAAAAATGGGGGTTTTTGGTAAAAAGTCAAACTTACCATGTTGTAAATTCCTGCCAACACATGAACTCAATCGTTAATACATTTTGAGCTCCTGTAGAACACTAATATGATTCATTAGCTCAATTTGACTGACCTGACTGGAACTTTTTCAATTTTTTCCTATTTTTGTGTGTTAATAACTCCGAAAACATCAGAATGTTTAGTTAAACTCCTAAAATGCAGAAAAAGCATCTGTGTGGCCACATTGTAAAGCTTTAAAAAATGAGAAATTTTTTTGGAAAAAACGGAAAAGATTTTGAGGTCGGTTCTCATGTGGAAAAAAATCCACCCCCATCTGTATGCTCTTCTTGTACCAATTTGTACAAATAGCCTAAGCGCAGGCTTTTTTCAGTCATTTTAGGAGCCTGGGCCCCTTAAAGTTCGGAAATGGCTCCTAAAATTTTAGGTCTACGAGCCATTTTGGCTCCTAAAATTTTGACATATTCATTTATATTATAGTGACTTGTAGCTGTTTTCATTCAATTTTAGATTTGAAGTAAGTGTTTTACAGGCTCTAAAATCATAAAACTTCAAAAATTTTCCGGCGCTTCGCGCCGGATCTTGTTGTATAATTTTTTTAATTAGTCTATTCACTGTTTCTCTACAAATCAAACTTTCTGGGAAAAAGTTCTCGAAGAAGGGAAAAAACATGGGGGTTCGACATGGAAAAGATGAATTTTGGTGCATTTGGTGCAAAAGAATTCTGGTGATCAAAATCTCAATTTTTCCATTTCTGTTACTATTATTTTAAATATGGAGCCGAGTTTGAATTCATGATTATAATAAATAGAGGTGATTTTCATAAATTTCAAGTTTAATTTGAGCTTGTCAAACTTATGAAAGTATGAACATATTTTTTAGTTTGTAAGATGATATAATACATGTTTTCGAACCTTGTATGTTTATCGAATAAGTTATCCTTAAATTAATTTTCCAGCATTTAGAGTGTCAAAATCTGAAAAAAACTGTTGCATAGCGCCGGAAAGATATAGGAAACAACAGAACAATGAGAACAGAAGCTGCAATTTCAAAACCCTATACTTTTGAGTTGGAAGGAAATGAACTCAAGTGCAATCTTGGATGAAGATTTGTGCAAAATTAAACAAAATATCGCGTTTTTTGCATAAAAAATTTTCTTTGCACAAAGATTTCTCGGCCGATGCTTGTACGTGTGGAAATATGTCTGTAACTTAAAACGCTGGGTGGAAATCAAATTTCGAACAGTGATTTTTTAAAACTCGTATAAACTGATTGAATATCTATATAATTTAATTATATATGTAGTACGTTCTACAGTGTGTTACAAGCACGCTTTTCAATATTCTTCAATTTTAAAATTTTTGGCTCCCAAAATTTTAATTTGGCCCCTAAAAATTTAGGTCTAGGAGCCATTTGGCTCCTGCCCAAAATTATTTTCCTCATTTCCAAATTTTTGTCTCTAAAGGACTGTATTTTATTAAAGAACAGTGGTGGGGTCCCTGAAGGAAAAAAATCCATTGTTTCCTCAAATAAGTTCGCAAAATGGTTAAAAATTCGGTAATTTTTGTCTGAAAACCCCGTAAACAATGTATTCATGTCCCGAAGCCCCGAAAAAATTGACATTTCTGACCATTTTTTGTTCAAAAATTGGCATTGAAAAAAAAATTGACGCTTTTGAGTATTTTTTCCGAGTAAAAGTATAGGAGTCCCTATGGGTACAATATAACTAGCCATAGTATGACAAGGGGATGACCAACAAGATTTGCCAATCTATGGATGACAAAGTTTTTCTATCCTCCCTCTGTCCGACAACAACAATTAAGGATAAGATCCCTATGGAAAAGGCTCAGGAAAGACTCACCTCGGAAACTTGAGTACAAACTGCTCAACTTTAAAATTTCTTCAGAAATAGATGAATTTTATGCTGAAAGAGAAGCTAGACTATTGAATGAGGATCGGATGTCAAAAACTTTTTCAAATATTATATCTCCAAATTGAAGTAAATCAGTTATACTCGATAAAGATAATGTTTCAGTGAGGAATAAAGATTATGTTTCAGTTTCAATGTTTTCTAAAGATGGCGAATGTATTTAAAACATAGAAAAACTGTAAGCAGACAAAAAACTCGAGATTGTATTTTGTCCAGAAGCTATGTTAAAGACATTGAGCAAATTAAAGTCATCAGTATCTGTAAGTCCAGATGGTTTATGTGCATTCTTTCTCAAAAAATTATTTACAGATTCCGTTGTCCATGGTTTTGAACTTTCTCATAGAACTGGCAAGTTACCTTCACTTTGGTTTGAGGCATTAGTCATCCCTAATTTTAAGAAAGGTTCACCCTCTGCCTAGAAAACTGTAGGCCCATTTCCCTATGTTGTGTAACTTGTGAGCTAATGAAATCTATCACAAAAAACTCCCTTATGACAGATGCACTTGCTACCAAAATATTGAAAAAAGAACAAATGACAAGCATTAATTGATTTGAAAAAGCAAGTTGATGTTGTTTTCATTGATTCCCAAAAAGCATTTGATTCTGTGGTTCAATCAAAACTTATTGCCAAATGGAAAAAGTTTGGTGTCAATGGATTTCTCTTACAATGAATCCAAAATGTTTTGTCTAATAGAGTCCAATGAGTCAAAATCAGTAGTACATTTTCCGATACCAGTGGTGTACCAGAAAGAAATGTTTTAGGCCCAACTCGTATATCGATGATCTTGTCAGTGTAATTAATCACAGCAGTCTCTTTCTGTTTGCCGATGATTTGAAGATCATCAACCTCTCTGAAATTCACAACTTAGTGCAGAGTGACTTGAACAACATCTTTCGCTAGTCTACTGTCTGGCAGTTTCCCATCTCCCTGCCAAAAACAAATGTTCTGTATTTAGGTAACTAATCCACAGATCCAATACACACTTGACAGTTAATGTTTAACCAAAGTCGATTATTCTTCTAAAGATCTTGGAGTATTTATTAGCATTGATTTATCTCATAAAGTACATTGTGATCACATATTTTCAAAAGCATCAAAGATAGCAAATATGATTCACAGAACTTTCATTTCGAAAAATTCCAAAATCGAAAATCAAGGCCTTTACTTATACAGTCAAACATGGTTAATGAACACCCGGAGCGGACCAAAATAAAAGTGTTCACTATCTGTAAGTGTTCATTATCAGAACTCCGTCAAATCGGTGTAACCATCCTGTATTGCACTTAAAATCGTTTTTGTCCAAACGTTGCGCTAATTCGTTAGCCTTTTCTATCAAAATGGAACCTGTCACCGGGATGTTCATCAACCGAGTTTGCTTCAACCACTCAATGAGACACTTTTCAATTTCAGGTTCATCAGATGTTCGCATACGTTTTCTATCAGATGAAAATTGTCCAGACTCAACATTTAACAACAGTTGCTGTTTTCTACGAACGATGGAGTTAATGGTATTTTTTGATAAGCCATATTTTTCACCAAGCGCGGCATAAGAAGTAGTTTCTGCTTCGTTGATAATCTTAAGCTTTGTTTCAAGTGAAACAACATTCTTTTTAACAGGCGGCATGACACACTTGACACAAGAAAAAAAGCAATGTACAATAGCACCAAGACAACAAGACAAGACGTTGTTTTGCATTAAGATGTTTCTAGAAGTTTCTGGAAGTTTCTGTAATCGATAAAGTGTACATATTATCTGTACACATCATATTTACTAAGCGTAGATTAAGGCGTGTTCAATATCCGTCAACACGTGTTCATTAAATGTAGAATTTAACTTGTATCAAGATATGCAGAGATTCTACCAGGCGTGTTCATTATCCGTTAACTGTGTGCTCATTAACCGTATTATCAACATATAAGAAACTATAGGAATTGAGTTGGGACTGTGCTACAGCGTGTTTATTAAGCGTAAATGCTCAATATCCAGAGTGTTCATTAACCGTGTTCGACTGTATTATGTTAGGCCAACCTGGAATATGTGTATGTTGTTTGGAATCTGATATTCAGAATATATTGAATTTATTCAACGCTAATTCACGAAGGCAGTACTGACTGATGAAACATTGTGTTATCATGACCGGTTAAAGCAGCTAAAATTAGAGAGACATGAAGTTCATCGATTGAACTTTGATGCCATCATCACATATAGGATAATCAAGAATCTCTCTTACTCTATGATGAATTTTTTTTAAATTCACCTCCATCTAGTACTCGATCTAGTCAACAGAATTTATTATATATTCCTCAATACAATCTTGATCGCAGAAAAAAAGTCAAGACTGTAACCTCGGTTGCAGCTTTTAAAAGTATTCAACAGAAAATAACTTTATTTTCTTTTTGAAAAGGCGCATGTAAGCTTGTCATAGTCATTACGCCTGTCGTCCCTGTTCTTACAAATTTTTTTGCATCTAATAAATAATCTGTATTTGTGTTATTTACACGCTTTTTTCTTCTTTTTTCACGACATTTGCCTTTAACATTTGTTAGTTCAGAATAAACTATCATGAATTAATGGCTAGCCATGTGGTCGAAGATTTTCGGGGGGTTCCAATGGCACTTGCCTCTCATACATGGATGTTTAATAATATTTCTATCAAACTTTTGCCCCAAAACTTTTTTGCAGTTTTTATTATGTTTCTAACGATAAAAATTTTTTTGTGCCATTGGCACAATTTTTTTGCTTTTTGAACGTGTACCGTGTACTTTCGTGTACCCATTTTGTCGGAGTTGTTACAGGTATGCGTCAGCAGCGTTTTTTACGCCGAGGCATGTTTTTTGACTTGACAATTTTTGAAATGGCCCAAGCAAATCATACTCAAAATTTTAGTGAGGTCATTAGTGCAAAAAATTGAGAATTTTTCGCTAAAAAATAAAAACTTTTTGAGTCTGAAACGTCATAAAAATTAGTTTTTATGGTCTGAGAGGTCGAAAAAATATATTTTTGAATTTTTTCTTCATTAAAGATGAGTTCTTAATGATTGAAAAATCTTGGGGTAACCGTGGCAAGCCATACGGATGGCCGATGATGCGTTTTCTCTCCTATAGTATTTCCCCCGATTACATGTGTCCAGTAAGAAAAAATGTCTGCACTGCAAACCATTTCTTCCAAGTTTCCACGTCCTCAGACGAACTGTCAAATTTAGTTCACATTCTAACCGAAAATGTTTAATATTTACAATTAGAAGAATACGAATAGGAATATTCACTCCAACAGCATTACAGTTAAATGAAAAACGGATATTAGTGGAGTGGAGAACCTCAAAAAAAATGAGCGCACACTACAGACAAGAGTATAACTGATTTCACTTTCGACAAATTCCTGCATACTAGGTTGGAAGATGTTCATTATCGCATTTTGGCTAAATTAAAACGAAAGAGTATTCATTCTAGTGATCTAGTCATTTTTAGGTGACATAAAAAACTAAATAATGGCTGACTTGGTGTACAAGGACGACTGCGCGCTATGCTTTGCCACTCCCGAGAGTCCAAACGGCATATTAATATGCGTCGACCATAGATTAGGTTTTTGCCCTCAACACGTCAAAATTCACGATTGTCATAAGTTTTTGCAATACATTCGACGAAGACGGCGTTTAAAAGAAGGTCGAGACTCTTCCAGCGCGAAAAGTGATGCGGTGGCCAATACTGATTCGCGACCGAAAAATCAAGACGACGCGATGGGATCTCCATCGAACAAAATTTCAAAGCTCGGAATCGGAATCGAAGGCGGCTTGTCTTTGGTGAGTTTTATTTCACAAACATAACATATAGGGATTATTTTTTGACGTTTATCTCCAAAATAATGTATCGTTTCATTAATATGGTAATGAGTCAATGTTTTTGATGCCAAATCTTGGAACATCTTGGTCTTCAGCGAAGAATGAGTGGAGAGCAGGTATTCTCATCACGTGTCTTACTTCCTCAGGATACTACTCGCTTTGAAACAGTCGAGAAATATTATCTATTTGCCAACTATCCCAATGAAAATTCGAAGAAAGAGATTTCAGTCGAAAAATGTCCCGATCCTGTCGTCGATAGAATAATCAAAGCTGAATCGGCGTACAAGAAACGCGAAATCGATACTATGTCATCAACGTGGGACGGATCAGTTCGTTTCATTACTAAGCACGCTAATATTGAGCAATTCAAGCAAAGTAAATTTTTCACACTATAAAGGTTGTTGTATAAAATTGTTCAGAAATCTCGCTTTACCAGCATACCTTTAAGAGGTCCAATCAGTTAGGGGGAGGTACACCTCAAATTTTTGGCGTGGGGGTCTAAAAATTCCCGAAATTTGAAGGTCCCCAAAAATACAAAAAAAAACGAAAATTTTCCCCCAAAATCCAAAAAAGCTACCTTTTTTCCAAATTTTTCCCAGTTGGGGTGTCGCAACATTTGGGCATAGGGTTCGACGAAATTGGGGGTTCCCCAATCCTCCCGCGATCACAGGTGTGTTTGCCGGCAATTCATCATCATACGTATAGTTTTGTTTTTAGGTGAACCTATATGCTTAACTCAATGCGAAGCTGAGGCCTGCACCAAAACAGAAAATTTATGGCTGAATTTGACCGACGGTTCCGTTTTTTGCGGTCGTAAATTTGCCGACGGTTCGGGGGGCAACGGACACGCTAAAGAGCATTACGAGTTGACTGGTTTTCCCCTGGTGGTTAATTTGGGTACTTTATCGCCCGATGTTGCTGAAATTTATTCTTACGATCCTCAAGAAGATGATATGGTACTTTTCCTTAACTGACATTTGATGCATTTTTACTTACTTTGATGGAAAATTTGATAATCGAAACCGAAAAATTCAAAACTAAAGGTTGAAAAGGTTGAGAGGGCGGGGAACATCGCCGCACTGTGAAGGGAGTTCCATCAATCTGAAACGTGATTTTTTTAAAACAAAAGATTTGTTTGAAACATACACGTAATTGAGGGAAGTGCTATAGGACCCCCTCAGAAATCGTCGGCCATATGGCTAACCATTAAGCCATCCCCCTCCAGCATTTTCCAATCCTATGGCTAGCCATATGGTAGTCATATACTTTTGGTTGGAAAAACACAGAAAAATGTCAATTTTTGAACCAAAAATGATCGAAAATGTCAATTCTCTCGGCTCTCTGTGCCATCAATACATTATTTACAGTTTTTTAGACAAAAATTACTATTTTTTGAACTTCTTTGGTGAAAAAATCGATTTTTTTTTCAGAAACTCCTCCCCTCAAGATTTTGGAATTTGTGACCCACGGCCCTAAAAAAGTCACCCCCAGACCTCGAAGCCCCGTTACATGTACGGTTCAAAATTCGAAGAATTCGATATCTCAAGCTCTGATTTACGACATGGTTGGTGGTATAACGTTGTATAAGGCTGATTCTAACAAATTTCTTATAAGACTACTCGCAGAATTAAAAGATTTGAAATGCCAGTTATATAAAACCTTTTTTGCATTTTCAGTTCTACATTTAAAAATAGATATTGCCGGAATATTCTTGAGACATTAATTTTTGTTTGCTAGTTTTTCATCTTTTTCTATAGCAAACTTTTTACAGGTGATAGATCCTAATTTAGACGATCATTTGAAATTTTTCGGCTTAAATCGATATACTATGGTGAAAACAGAAAAGACTATTCTAGAAAAAGAACTCGAATTCAACATCAGCTGGGAATATTCCAGCATTCAAGAAGACGGCAAAGTTTTAGTACCTGTTTACGGCCCCGGTTTTGTTGGCATTCATAATTTGGGGAATTCTTGTTATATAAATAGTTTCATTCAAGCGCTCGGACAAATGGTGCGCATTCAAAATCGTATTGACGCGCTGAAAAATGAAATTTTCGCAGCGTTGAACGCTCGTTGCAATCCGTTCGAAGATTTCAAAGTTCAATTGATCAAATTGTTAACTAGTTTGCAGTGCGCTACTTATTCTTGCGACCCGGCAACTGTGGAGAAGAAAGATGATTTTGAGGCGCCAGGTATTCACCTAGAAATAAGCAGATTCCGTCTGATGATGAATAGTCACTCCTTTCGTTTCAAAATGTGACTTTTCCCAATATTTTAATCCATAAATCACAAACTTGATGTATTTGCAGTAAATAAACTGAATAATATGGTTGTGCTGGCCGGAAAATTTGTCCACTCATAATGACTTTCAGTTCTGGGTGAACCGGATATCGATTTGACGTTTTTAAAATATTAATATCGAAACTAAAGACTTGCAATTTATTTATCGTGTTTTTCGTAGAAAACGGGGTTCGGCCTTTGGATTTTCGACATTTGATAGGACGCGACCATTCAGAATTCAGCACTAAGCGTCAACAAGACGTTGAAGAATTTGCTCATTATCTAGCTGATCTTTGTCGCATATATTTCGGTCCCAGCGCCAATCCTCTGCTGCCGTTGAATCACTTGGCTCTCGTAAAAACCGGCAACCAAGCTAACGATTATTACAAAATTCAATGCGTTTACGACGTAATTTTTCCTATTGACGACGAAATGGTGGCCGCCTCGTCTTCGGCTGATAAGGAAAAACCGCGCCGGAATTTAGTGGCTCAAATGAAAAAGATGATCGAAAATCCAGCCAGTGCCGTAATGGGATGCGCTTCTTTGTTGTGCACATTTCCGCAATATTTTTTAATAAAGGTACATAAAAATCTGGATTTAAAAGATAGTTTTTTAACTATACAATTCATAAGACTTTTTGTTCGAAAAAGTTTATAAAGAATTCGATTGTATTTTAAAAGTACAGTTTTTAGTTATCAATAGTTCAGTAAAGTAAGCAGTAACTTTTTCCACGTTTTTAGGGAATAATTTATTGTTAACATAACATTACTTTCCGTTAATGAATTTTTCTCTAAAGTATCTTTCTTAGTTAGTTTTATCAATTCAAGGTCAACAGACATGCTCATCACGGACCCAATAATAGACCGCTCAAACTAGCTTACGCTTTAGAAGTTGAAGAAAAGATCGATTTTGGTTTTCTGCGCCACAAGGGATTTTTCCCGTCCACTGAACTCGATGCATCGAAAATCGTGATCAGCGGTCATCAAGAAACTTTGGCCACCATTAAACGCAGTCGGTCAAAATCTCCCGCAAGGCAAGCAGATGGTGAGCGATTTACTACATATTTTTCCTGATCATATAAATGTTGGTATTTTTTCATCTTTGATTCAAAATATTAGTTTGTTATATTTTTCAAACTTTATCTCAATATCTAAGGACGTTTTTAAGTGTTACGCGTAAAACTTCGAAACTTTGTCATCAGATAACACCTACCGGGGTCGGAAAATGGCACACTAGGTATTCAAATCTCGTGGAAATGGTTTGAGAAAAGTTGTGTAGTGTACCTCGGGTGATATTGTACAGTCATTCTCGTGCTTAGTTAAACAGTCATGAAAAGCATGACAGGAGCACAGAATTTAGCTGTGCACAGAAACATTGCGAAAATAAATAGCAGTTTTGGTCGATTTGCTTACTCTTGAAATCAAGTTGACTGTCTCCATCATGAAATTCCCATAGTTTTCCTTCTTTTTTTGTCCGAATTAGACTGATTGCTATGTAACTTTGAAGTTTTCCAGCTGATTAACAGCATTGTAGCAGACCGCAAATCCTGGGTGAATGACAAGATATTGTTAGTAGGTATAGTGTGCTGTGATGTTGAGCAACAAAAAGTAACAGTACAGCCCTGCTCAATTCACAGATATACGCCTACTAAAATTACGGACCTTGTTGATGTATGTTTGACGTCGCAGCGTCACTCTTTATCATTTCTGTCCTGTTTATGCCGCATAAAATTGTATTTCGAAATTTTTATGCTGTTTCCATTAAAGATCATGAGAAGGATTTGCCGGCTAAAGTAACAGAATTACGGGCCCAATTGGCTGCCATAGGTTGTGACATATATAAAGAAGTGCAATTGAAAAAAGCTTTACGATCAACCAATAACATTGAAATGGCCATTAATTTCTTGATGGACGGTCAAGCGGATGATGTAGCTGAGGAGAAAATTGTACAACCGACTCAAGCTAGTTCGGCAACTGGGACAGTTTCACAAGTTAGTATGATGCAGTAAAATAAACTCTTGTTTTATTCTTTAGAGTAAGAATTTTTAAAAATATGCAAGATTGAAACTGAAAGGTCCCTTTCACTATGTAATTCAAGTAAAAATTTATGTGACAACTTACTATATATGGTAACGATTAGTTTTGACAAATATTTTTTGAGCATGCATTATTGGCTTTATTCCATGAGGTGTACTGCATTGTTCCAGTTGTTGAGACACATTTCAGGTCAAATTGCACGATACTCTAGCCGATGTATCGATCATGATCAAAGAATTGAAGGCAATGGACAATACTAGAACGATCTATTCTTTGAAGGGCATTATAAGCCATATTGGAGCTTCGACTGATACTGGACATTACGTCTTTCACGCCAAGAAAGGTGAAGTGGTTATAGTTATGTTAGTCAATTCCCAGCCCCTTATTCTACCAGGGTTCGAGAAGTTTTGAAAAATTCGAAGCTTCGATTAAGATGAAGTTTTCATCATATAATTTTTCATATAAATCATGTGAAACGAATCCGTGTCTACTATAGTTCATGTTTTCCAAGTTAACCTATTGAAGGAAGAAGATGTTCATGCAAGTGACAAACAACCTGCATTTGCGATCGTCTTTTTCTAATATTGACTTGCAAGCAGCCAACACTACAACTCGAAAAAAATTTTACTTGCTATGCATTATGACAAAAATTATGTACAAAAATATTTTTCATCGTATGAATAATTTCATTTTCCTCAGGCGATAAGTGGTACATTTTCAATGACGAGAAAGTCGCTTGTTCGAAGAATCCGCCAAAAGAATTCGGTTATGTGTACGTTTTTGAACGCCATCAATGAAGTATGAAATGAATTTTTTCCAACGAAATTTAAGATATTAATCAAAAATTTTCTATTTTTGATGTTTTCCGTTAAAATTTGTTGATTTTTTGCGCATAGGTTTTTGAAAAAAAGCTTATTGTTAATTATTTACAATTTTCTTAGTTATAATCGATAAATTCGAAGTTATTGTTATGTCGGCTAGCAAACTTCCGTTAAAAAAAGATTCGTGTTTATTTCTTAATCCTAATTTACGTAACGCCTTGTCACTCGACAGTGTTATAATCATTTTTTATTATTCGAATACCAGTCGTACAGTATTACTTTTCTATGAGTTTTTACGTTCGATCCTACTTGAAATAGGGCGTTTCAAATTAGCTAAGTCTGTAAAACATTTCTTTTTTCACTTATCTTGGTCGACATATTTTTTGGAAGCTCATTGACTTTCATGCTCCGAAAACTGTAGAAATTTTTTTAAAGCTGAGCAATGTTTTCTTAGCCAGCTATATGCTTCCTAGTCGTGCATAGTGATTAAGAAACTTGAAAGACTACCAGAGAATCGTTTAATCTTTTCCATATTCTAGCCAAGATACGGAACGGAAGCCTGAATTATCAGACAGACCAAGATCAATTGGCTTATTTTTAAATGAGTTCGACCTGAAAAATTTTCTCAAATATTTATCATTGTTGTATTGTGTTAGATTGCAAATTTCTGCCATTCTCCCTGATTTTAGATTAATATTTTACTTTTTCAGATACTCAGTCAGTTGTACTATCTTGTGGAACGAATGGTTAAGCTAATAATGTTCGATATTTTCTAAATTAAGCCGATCGAAATTCTAATTTAGTTTTTGATTTGAGTTGGAGTCCGATTCAGAAGTGTATTATAATTTGAGTGCTCTGTTTTCCAAGAAAGCGTTCACAATACAAACTCAACCATTAGGAGCCTAACGATCTTATTTTTCGTTTGGTTTTTTGTTGTTGACATTTTCGCAAAGCATCCCAAAAAACAACTGCCTTGTTTTTTATAATGTGATCGATAATCGTATG
Organism: Romanomermis culicivorax; assembly: GCA_963922205.1. NCBI lineage: Eukaryota > Metazoa > Nematoda > Enoplea > Mermithida > Mermithidae > Romanomermis > Romanomermis culicivorax. The sequence continues at coordinate 260,304 of CAWUHX010000307.1, read as the reverse complement.
CCTTATTCTCTCTTGTTCTTGAAGTGTTAGAAATTCTCTTCTCTACTACATTTTTCTACAACTAGCGTTAGATGATACCAGGTTTCCCTCTTCGGAACCGCGTTTGCATAATTCGATCCATAAAAGTAGCATAACATTTTTTGTCCCTATGACGTCATCAGTCGACCTGCCCATAATACTCTAGTTTTCGGCATTATTTAAAACAAGCTCAGTGAGAATGTTTGAAAATTCCGCGATTTCCCAGCAAAGAGTGACGTAGAAAAACTGACGAGGCTCGTTGCCTCAGTCATTTTTGCCGTCATATTTTTCCATGTCAAACGACACAAAGTGAGTAAATTCGTTGTTTTTTGTTCCGTTTTTTAATTATTAATTTGTTTAGCTGACTCACATATGTTGCTCGTCATTGGAAAATGGACGAGAATGACAATTATAGTAGTAGTAGCAATCCTCCGAAAAACCAAATATATGAGCCGAATTTACCGCCGACCGGTTTATCGCGCTCTAGAAAAATGTCCAGAGCCGATAGCGAAAATGTATTGAAAGAATTGGCCGCTTTCGTTAAAGATGACGATGAAGATCGTTTGATTAAATCTTTCGACGATTCTACTAAACTGACGGTGAAGGTTTACGATCATGATGGAAACATCGGTGAGTTTGTGTTGTTTTACGACGTGCTTTCTGTTCAAACTTTCTCTTTTCAACTATATGACGAAAGCATGATTACACTTCTTTCAATAATTTCTGTACCATAAACAATGTGAGCCATGAAAAAGAACTCGCTGAATTTTTACTCAATAATTTCCGCTCTACTGTGTCGATAGAAGTTTATATTAATCAGAAAATAATTTACGTGATATAAATTCTATGTATTATGCGAGCATGGGTGCCACTTTTCAGAACGCGATATATTTTCACTTCATTGTTTACATATTAATTAGTTATATCTCTTCCGGTTGGATGTTCGGCACTGATATATTGATTCTCTGACCTCTGCACTTCAAAATACTATTGATTCAAGGCTGAGTTTCCGGACAGATGTGGGGCGGGGAAGAAACTATGCTGAGATAGGTGCAGTGGAATGAAAGGTATTGTTGAACAGTGCCACAAGGCAAAATTGCTTTCTGAGTAGGATCACATTTGAACGCCGTGTTTTTCTGTGTTCTGTAGATGGATTCGGGTATAAACAGGCAGAACAAATACCATGCTTTCAGTTTTTGAAATTCCTAATTTTGAGACATCATTACCGGAGCTAAGTTCCTCATATCATATTAAATGCCCTTTTTATGCATTTGTACCACAAATAAAATCCGCATATGAAACTTTATTCGTTTTGAAAATGCTTTCATCATTATTTTATTTAATCAGCCATTTTTGGCATCCTAAAGCTTTTAGCCGTACTTTCCTTTGATAGAGACTTGCTTTTTTGATAATTTAAGGAGGATTTAAGGATTTAATTTAATTAACATAAGGAGGATAATTTTGATATGCCTTTTTTGTCAGTAAAAAGAATTTTCAGCCTTGTTTCTAGTAATCGCGACGAAAATTTCATGCTCTGTGAATTACTCTCGTAAGGGTTGACGTTTTTAGAAGTTTTAAATGCGAGAGTAACGCAGATATGATGAATATGAATGGTTGAAATTTTTCTTCAACTTGATTTTTTTCGGCAGTGAACCATCCGCGCAGTCCCCTCGGATACAGCCCAGTGCCGGATTATCGGCGAACGGCCAGTCTTTCGTTGAAAAGTTCCTTGAAAAAGCCTGGTTCACCTTCTAGAGCCAAGAAGAAAATGGTCCGTTTTGCCGATTCCTTAAACGTCGATTTAAAAACGCGTCATAAAACTTCGGGCTCGAAAATCGAACAATTCTATTCGTCTAGCCGTAGCGAAGATCTAATTAAGCCCCATTTTCTGCCTTTATTCAAATTAATGAGCGTTAAAACTATCGACCGAATTGTTATGGACAAAAATCCCGTTTGCCTCGAATCGATTGCGGTTAGAGATAGGATAATACGAGGTGAAAATACTATGTTCGTCAGCGGAAAACATATGCTAAAAACTGATCCCCCCGAAAGTGCTGTTGCTATGTTGCACCAAACAGAACTAATATTGAAATCAAGTTTCGTGTTTTTACATTCACTGTCAAAATCTATAGTTTCATATTTCAAACCTATATTTGACTAGATGCTTTATAGCTTGATTGAGTGTGCTTCACCTGAGATCACATACTTCTCGCAGAAAATTGAAAATACCTACAAAAATTTGATTTTATTTTTATTTAAGTGCAGATAATTTCGCAAATTTTCAATCGCGCCGAATTAAATATTATAATAATAAGAAGTAACGATTGCAGCTGAGAAACAAATATCTTTCATGCATTTATCCTATAGATTAGTCATATTCATTGATTATTTACTTAAGAATTGAAATAGTAAGCATTTACTTTACTGTATGATTGGTAATCGGTAAATGATATAAATTTAAGCGCGAACAACTATAGTAGAATGTAGATGAGTTGCTTTAGAAAAGGAAGTCTAAACATTTTTGTCTGATTGGCCTCAGTACTACAACGCTTTTAATCAGGCCAATTCATACATACATGATGATAGAGCGGATAATGTATTCATATGGAAGACTCCTGAATTTCCTCGGTTACAATACTTTTTTATGTTTTCGTTCCAAAGTTAGGAAAGGTAATATTGTGAATTGAAATTTTTAATATCTGCAATCTAGGCAATTGCTTTTTCATAAAATCCAGTTATGTTTTCTACCTATGAAAAAATTCATATTCAAAACTTTAACTCAGAATATTTCGAATATTAAATCAGTTTTTTGGTTTAAAAGTTAATCTTTCTAGGTTTTTAAACAAAATCTCGTATTAGTGCTTCATATAAGTACTCAATCACAAGAACAAAGTTCATTTTCCAGCATTGAATTCAATTTCTGATTACTTCTTTATCAAATTTAAACTCGAGACTATGTATTTTCTTATGCATTTTGATAAACATTTGTCTAGGTCGTGCTTCTATTCACATGTGTAAAGGTCTAAATTTCAAGAGTAATTTTGTAAAATTTCTAGAATTTGCAATCATAGATTAAATAAATTTAATATGCGTGTTTATGTGGAAAAGCGTTAAAAGGAAAAAACCACGCTGAAGGTGTGCTCAGAAAATTAATAGTTTTATTGGATATGTTTAAATAGCTTTAATCTTCCTTCGTTTTTAGGCGTTATCAAAGTTAAAAATATAGCATTCGAGAAGTCGGTGATTATCCGATATACGACTGACCGCTGGAAATCGTACACCGATTTCCCTGCGATTTATATTCAAGGAACTTGCGACGGTTTTTACGACAAATTTTCATTTTTCCTCGAATTTTACAACGAAACCACGGATTTTGTCGAATTGGCTATCAAATATTCCGTTTGTAATATCGATTATTGGGATAATAACGATAGACGAAATTATTGCTTTGAATATCAAGATATAGTAAAATCGAGAACAAAATTATTATTCGCATGGTTCGACGACGCTTGGCTACATTTTAGATAAATTTTTCGAGATCTAAAATGCGGCATTTTTATATCATTTTTGTATTGTAGTTTTATACTTTCCCTTTTCGAACCTGATTTTATAAAAAGTCGCTCACTTAACGGCCGGTACTTATTAAAACGGTGTATTTTTTGTGTATTTCAAGCTTGAAGAGTAATAAATCTTTCTAAATTTGACCGAAGTTCTTGTGTATGGTCAATAAGCTGATTTTATTCAGTTGTTACGCAAGCATACGTGCACGTAGGGGATAGGGGGTGAATACTCTTACCTGAGACTGGTCGCCCTCCTTGCCCTTTGTTTTTTCCCGAAGCACTCCTCAATTAAAAGTCAGAGAACCCCTTCCTGAAAAATTCTTATCGCGTACGTCTGTATACAAGTATCGATCAAAATTTGACGATGTTTATTTTATTACTGCTTGGGTCAAAAGTGATAAGTATGAATCAAATGGATTCTCTAATCATAATTATCAAACTTTCTACTCAATTATTTCTGATTAGAAAGTTGCAGCGTCTGTGTTGTGCCAATTGTATCAATCACAACCTAGTAAATTAGCAATCTATGAATGGCTACAGCAAGCTGGGTCTCTTCATGCTTATGTGTTTGCTCGGAAGGGTTCGCTGCACACTCCTCTTTAGAAGCTAGGACAACTTGAATGCCATGTGTGAATGGAGATGAAAATTTTGGGTTTTGTTTAAAATTATACTAATTTTGTAATTTTTTTTTCGTAATGTCTCTTGTCAAAAATTTTTATTTACAGGATTGAGTGAGTTTCCACCAACCATTGCTTTGTGGTATCAGCTTTTGCATCGGAGCATGCATGTTGAGTTAAATGGTGAGTATCAAATTTCTGAACAACTCGATATCATATCACACTCGTAACGCGTAACAATGTTGGGAAGTCTGGAGAAATCGGGTCACTGGTCACCTAAAAATTTGGGGGTGATTAAAGAAGTAAATAAAAGTTCGAGTTTCCGAGAAGAAAAAGTGAAAAAATGTTTCGAAAATATTGCGATTAAAAAATCGATGAAAATTCGCATTTATTCTCAAGAGAACCATGATACGTTAAAACCAAAAAAATTACTCCTCATATAACTTATGATTTATTTCGGAGCCAAATTTGGAACTATGCACACTAATATTCCTGATTATTTTTTATAAGTTTACCCATCTGCGACCTAAAGGTCGGTTCCTCTGTTTCTATTCCCAGATGTTGGGGAACCCACTGCTGGCCGCTTGATTGGCATATTCTATAGGATTTTCCCTAGTTGCAGGTATGCGCAGTGTAGCAAACTAGCGAAATTTTCAAATTATGGTGGCATTTATTTTTTTTTACTTTACATCAAAATACATTTCTCCAATATCGAACACCCTTCGGAACTATCGGCATTCAGAGTGACACTGACATTGTTTGAAAAAATGGGAAGTGATATATAACTAGTTACTGTGATACAGATGTTCACAAAGTCAGATTTTCAGGTAGAGGTAGAGTTTTAAAAAATTTTATACACAGTCAGGCCTGTAGGCGGGGGGGGGTTGGGGGCCATGCCCACCCCCGAAATGTTTCAAGTGTTGAAAATAGGCAACCTTTGATTTTTTCTTTCAGAAAAAGTCAAGCAAGAAAGGCCAACTTTACAGTAAATTAAGTGAAAAAAATGTGTGCCCCCCCCCCCAAAAAAAATTCCTGGTTACAGGCCTGTACACAGTGATCGTTTTAAGGACCCTTGGTAGGGGTAATATCATAGCTGTGCATGGTCTGATGGGGGTAAACTGATTTTGTAAGGGTAATAATAGTTTTGTCTAAGAAAACCCAAGCAAAGAAAGGCTTTAACAACCGAGATCGTATGGTAGTAAATGGACTTCTGTCAAAAAAGGCAGAGCATCTTCTGAGTTTAAAAGTCGGGGTTAACTCGCATATGGCTCTAAAAACTCTAAAACCCAGACAGAAAGCGTTTAAAAAAATCCATGGGTTGTAAATGAGCATCCGCCAGGCCTGGTAGGTGTAAAAATCCCTAACACTCCCCCCAATGAGCTTGTGGGGGTAATACCCTCTCATCGCCCTTCGTGGTTGTATGCCGTAATAGCCTTTTATGTATGCTTTGTTCATGGACTACATTGTATTCCATCATTTCGAAGTTTCCAAGAATGGGTTATTTTGAATGTTAGGCAACTATCAGGTTTTTTTATCCACAATATTCCGCTTGATGAATAAGCTTACAAAAAGATTACTTCGATTTTGAGCTGACGGAAATGAACACTTGTTTTGCTCACACTGGAATCCTGCAGTCACACGTATTGTGAGTGAGCTTAGAGGTTTACCAATATGAATTTTCTTTCTACAAATGAAAATGACGCAATTTTTATCAAAACTGGCCTCATTCAATCTTTTAGCAGCAAAAACTATGTCAGGCTCTGTTTACTGACGCAAAAATTTCCAGTTTTTTCTTCTATGCCTACTCTTTCTTCCGTGTAGACCCAAAAAGAAAACATACATTCTTCGTTCTGTAACTTGCACTAAGTTGTCTACTGAAGAAAAAACAGTTTTCCCATTTCTTCCGCACGTGCTGCCATTGGATTTTATACATTTTCCCACTGTAAAAATTAATTCTCATTGATTCAACTATATTCTGATTATGCTTTGCCGTGCAAATTATCGAATTTTGTTAATAAAATCGTCCAGACAAATTTTGTGCTCGAATTTGACCATCAATGATAAGGATAGAAAGATAACGGAAAATATTAGGCAAAATAGTTCGTCAGTATTTACTAATAGGAATAGCCATTCCAGCGCTTCTATGCAAAGAGAAAGAATTCTATTTCCAGGTAAAATTCCTAATTCTGTTCACAACACTATGCTTATATTTTGAGCTTTATTTTTTGAATAATTTTTAGGCAGGTTGTTTCGAATGTTATATACTTTTCGTGGAGACCTTGCGTAGATAATCCCAAATTTCTGATATCTTACTTCCTCTTAGAATGTTAAGGAGGTAATTTCGAAAAAATAAATTTTTTTGTGACGTCGTAGTCGCAGAAAAGCAAAGCTTTTGCAACAGTTCTAATCAAGGCCGTATTCAAGGGGGCGGCGGGGCGACCGCCCCCTTGGGGCTTTGTCCTACTTCCGCTTATTAAGTAACTTTCTACAGTTCCAATCAACTGGATTACCTCCATACATGCACATAGGAGAGTAGGGGGGTAAACCCCCATACCTGAGACCCTGACCACCCCCCCCCCCCAACTTTTTTCAAGACAGCATTTTTGATGATTTTTGTGCATATTTTGTATGAAAAACAAGTTTTCTGAAATTTTTTTTTGTTTTTTTGCTCACCCACCCCCTACGCACCTGGATAAAAAGTCCAAGGACCCCCCCAGGGCAAAATTCTTGCCGTGCATGTCTGGTTACCTCATCTCTTTTTTTATTAGTACCAAATCAATATTTCGCCGATAAATGCGATATTCCATCAATCTTTACAATTTTTCTTCTCGTCTGACTTGGAGCACCGTTTCTTACCTCAAATGGGATCTTTTGAGAAAAAATTTGGAAATGAGGAAAAAATTTTTGGACATAGTTCTCATTGTGGAAAATTTTTTTTTTGAGTCCAAAACCGAAAAGATGCATTTTGTGAACTTCAGAAGGTCAAAACCTCAAAATTTACCAGCGCTTCGCGCTGGTCATGATTGTAACAGTTTTTTTCTACCAGACGCGGTCGTTAGCATATTTTTTCCACTTACTAATTTCAACAGTTTCTATCAATTGATTTTCTTTATCTCTTTTTTTACTAGTTAACAGTCAATATTTTGCTGATAATTGAGATTTTTCATCACTTCTTAAGATTTTATTCTCTCACTTCGTTTGGAATTTTCCAAAAGTTTTAAAATGTGAACCTTCACAATCCGCATTGAAAAACAAAAAAAAAACGTCATTAAGACTGTAAATTTAGAGCGTCTATACAGGAATAATTGTTGCGAACGTTCATTTTCCAGCATTTTGAAACACGAAAATTCGAAAATTACATGGAACAGGTATTACGATCCATTAATTTAATTCCAATTTATTTTCATCGTTATGAAGATTCATTTTCCAGCCTTTTAGAACGTAAAAACCTGAAAATTTATCCCGTGCCCGCCCCCTTTAAAAATTCGTGGCTACGGCCCTGGTTCCAGTTATGACGGATGTTTTGGCCTACTCACAACTAAGGGGCTTTCACGCTTGATTATACTACAATTTACATTTCCGGGATCAGTTTTAATGAAGACTACAGTAGCTATTACGGGAGAGTATGTAAAATGAAAATCGATACAATCGAAAATTTTTAATTGCGGGAAACTTTTTCTTATATCATGTTTCACATCGGTATCTATCTGTGAGTTCTAGAGTTCAAAAGATATAACGTAAATAGATAACATGCAGTCAAAACGAATAAGCGCAAGTCAAAGTTGAAAGGGAAATTTGGTCTAATTTTTATGGTTGAAATTCAAAAGATCCTCAGCGACTACCCAAAAGCTACTGAGCGCACCCGTCAAGTTTTTAGAACAAAAAAGACTGAACGCACTTTAGCGGGCGTTTGCGTTTTCTAATGTTGACAGACGTCTAACACGCAGTTCACCAAAACTTGATCTTTCTATCATTTTAGGTTTTCTTATGGCTGTCTCTCTTGGATGTTCCTGCACCTTGTCAATTGATGAAAGGAAACCGTCGCAGTTTCATTTTCGATTTTTGTGGTTTTATGATTCCATTAAGAGGCGATGCGCTTCATTTTGCACCTGTAAATCGTTGGTTCCTCAAACTTCGACGCATCTCTGGCAATCCTAGTGAAATTGGAAGGATTCTTGAGAACCGTCAGATACTGTAGCTCCGAAAAATAGCGTTAGACAGATGATCCAAGATCAAAAACACATGACATACAGTTAAATAGGGGACACTGCGATTTGAAGGTAACCTTGTCATCTGTTTATTCTTTTATACCCCGTTGTACTGGCTTCAGCAAGTTCACAACTCATTAAATTTTCCATGTGTTGTCTTGTCAGCACAGATTGGTTTAATTGTATGATTTGATAGTTTAAATGGACACAGTCCTCAACGCAAATCATTTTTGCAATAAGTGTTCTGAGACACCTTATTATAGGGGTCAGAAGTTGTACTGCAGTATCAACTCCTCGAAACAAGCAGAAATTTTAATATTTTAGTTATGCAGTTGAATCTCATTGTCAAAATTCTTGAAAGAATATCCAACTCTATTGGAATGAGTATTGAGTAATTCACCCATTTTACACTCCAGACGTTTGGTCTTTTGTAACTGCTGCTATGAATAAAGGGACTATCAGTGCACCTATCGCCATGATTACTGTATTAGAAATGGTTCCAGAAAGATCGATGCATGTATACTTTACAAAATAGTTTCTTCCCACAAGTGAAAAAGTACATCGAAGCTGTAAGAAGTTACTGCAAAAAGTGACGAATATAAATTGTTCTCGTCGATTTATATATGTGTTTTCTGACCTTAAAACTTATCTAGCCTCCTGTGCATCTAAAAAGCATTGAAATCGAAGAAACTACAAGAAAAAATGAGTATGATATAATGGCACTTTGCCCGAATTCCGATTTCAATCTAGTTTTGATCACCAATGCCGATACTGAATTTTCTCGCATAAAACTAATGTATCATTTTTTAGAAGAAAACATGCTCTTGGTCGATCCGCCAGCCGAACTGAAGACGCCCTTGAAAATTAACGGAAAAATTCTGCTCGGGCCGGGTCCGAGCAACCCATCTCCTGCCGTTTACGACGCCATGGGCCAACCGTTGTTGGGCTACCTTCATCCGTCTTTTTTGAAGGTATGCTTACAAAAATTTAATCATTGTGACCACTACATGTTCTTGGAGTTTTTGACCACATGCAGAATTCCAGCTGACCTCCAGTGGATTAAGAGCCCTAGCAGATTTTTAAGTATTAGGTCTCAGCAGGGTCTTTTTGCACACAACAATTTTCGGGCCGTGCAACCAAATTTTCCCTGCCGAATCGCACAGCGCAACCAAAAGCCTGACAGTCATTTTGATTACTGTTCGGCGATGCATGCGTTCTAAAATAGAAAATACTGAAAATTTCAATTTATAATTTTAGATATTATTTCTAAAGCGCGGTTAGAAAATACCGTTACTAGCTTATGCTTATAGCATTCAAGCAGCAACATACTCTGGATAAATGTTTTATCTAATATTGTTTTTTGACGTTTGACTTATTTGACGATTATCAAGATTTTTCTCGATTATTATAACAAAATATTTTTGGAGTCCTAAAAAATTTCTGACTTTCGAAAACATAAACTTGTTGTATCTGGAAAATAATTAAAACGTCATCAACATAGGGTAAGAACGGAAGTTCTTGCTGCATATCGAAGAATTTGGGTTCTTGTTTGCTTGTCTAATTATTGAATTTTAGTTTGACCGATTGAAAACCCATTGAATTCGGTAGAAAATTACACCTTTTATGAATCAATATCGAAAATTTTTTCGGCGGGCACGCCGGGATTATTAATATATGAATCCGAGATAAAATACGTACCGTGCTTTTTTATACTTCAAGTCATTTGGAAACAGTCTTTTTCGGTTTATAATTACAACCGGTAAATTACTGGCTCCAGATATATTGTGTAGAATCTCCAGAAAGCTAAACACAAAGCATCTGTCGACATTTCTGAGCGAAAAACCGACTTTGCGAAAATGCCGAAAAAATGTTCCACCTCTTTCTCCCAGTGACGAAAAGATTACGATAGATCGTCGATAGTTCCAGAAGAATGAACTGAAAAAATGATTTTCTGACTTTTTAAAAGCTGGAAGTCAAATTTTTACTCCGCTAAGCGCCAAACAAGTTCTTGCTAACCTTTTCCTTTTTTCTCCGAAACTAGGGAAATTCAGCTTTAAATGTCTGAAACTGACGCGAATTGAATAAAATACAAGAAAATTACCTTTTGATCGTTTTTTCTGACGAAATTAAGCGAATTTATCAATTTCAGATTGAGCAATCAAAAATTTTTCTGTGCCATCTAAATTTTTTCTACGGATTGCAAATTGCAATCTGGCCTGCAAGAGAAGCCTAGACTTCAGCAAGCTTTCAATTTTTACATAAAGTATACATTGATCAAAAATTTAATGAAAAATTTAATCACATGAAAGTCACCGAAACCAAACTGTATTGAAGATGAGTGACTCGTTCTATATATATAGATGAGACCATAGTTTTTTCTGTACTTTACAAACCTTTTGGCTTGAGTACAATCAAAAATTTGGACCTTGTTTGTACCAGTACAAACAATTTTTTGGTATGAAAATTCAATTTAATGTATTAATCACAGTGTAACCAATGATCTATTTGTGTACCATACACACAACTCACAAGCAAACACGTTATTATTATACACACAATGCGGCCAGACATACTCTTTAGTTTAGGTGACCTAATAGTGTGGTAATAAGTAGGAGCCAAATTGTCGGAAAATCGTGGAAGGTACAACATTGGGTGCCGTGTAAAGGTCCAAAAGGCTGATATTTCGAAAGACACTTGCTGATTCAGAAAAAGTTGCTAATGATAATAATGAAGATGAAGAAGAAAACGATAAAGAAATAGAAACTATTTTTGGAAAATTGTAAATTTGTAACGTTGACTTGTACCATACATGTAACGGAGCCCCGAGGTCTGGGGGGGTTGGGTCCTTTTTTTGGGCCGGGGGTCAGGAATTCCCAAAATTTTGGGGGGAGGGGTCTCTGAAGGAAAAAAATCGATTTTTTTACCAAAAAAGTCCGAAAAAGAGTTCAAAAATAGTAATTTTTGTCTAAAAAATGATAAAAAATGTATTTATGGTGCGAAGCGCCGCCGAGAAAATTGACGTTTTTGACCATTTTTTGTTCAAAAATTGACATTTTTCCGATCAAAAGTATGGGGGTCCATGGGCTACCCTATGGCCAGCCATAGGATTGGAAAATCCTGGGGGGGGCGGTCGCCCAATGACTAGCCATATGGTCGACGATTTCTGGAGGGGGTTCCCATAGCACTTCCCCCCCAACTACATGTATGACTTGTACTGGGTGTGAGTGTGGAATAAAGTTGAAAAGAGAAGTTTAGTTTTCCAATCTACTACTATCTAGTAATTTTACTTTTGAGCCTGTCTGATGCCACTATCCTTGAGAAAAAAATAAAGAATCGAGTACAAGTTAATAATTAGACTTTATTACACTATAATTTGATAAGTATCAAGTAGTAAGGATGAATATATCACGTTAATTTTCATCCAAAATTAATACAAATATTTTGAGAAAAGTACAAACAAATTTTAGACCATCGTTTGTACCAGTACAAACGGGTCGAGTACAAAAAAAACAGTGGCGTGAGACCAGTGTATCGCTTATGTCGCTTTTCTTGAAAGTTCTCATGGAATTTTTTACTTTGTTAAACGATGAAAATATTTTATAAACGATAATACTAGAAAGGCCGGATTTTGATAGCTTTACAATATGATTGTGACGCTTGATCAAGATCGTGATGAATTTTTAGAGTGAAAAAATTTTTGGTGAAGGATCTACACATTTTTGTGATAAATTAATCTTTTTCATTAGAAATTTTCCGCCTATTTTCATATAATCAATTGAATGCTGTCCTCTTTAACCAGATTCATAATTTCATATTTGTATATTCTGTACTCAGGTAATGGATGAATGCAAACGTGGTCTCCAATACGTCTTCCAAACCAGGAATCCGTATACATTCGCCATTAGTGGTACGGGTCATTCGGGAATGGAGGCAGCGTTAGTGAATTTAGTAAGAAATTTTTCCCTAATTTCTAGCTTAATCCTTGTTTTATTTGAAAATTTTTCAGTTGGAGCCTGGCGACAAAGTCTTGATCGCTCAGCACGGACTTTGGGGTGAAAGGGCGGCTGAAATTTCAAATAGAATTGGTGAGTTGGTTGATGTAAAAAATCGTTTCAAGTCTGTAAAATATGAACCACATGAATTATACTGCAAGAAGATACGTTGGCATTCAAAACTCTCCAGTCACAGAAATTAAAAAAAATGAAAAATTGCATTAAGGGGAATATTCAGTGGTTGAAGAGCATTTCTAAAAATAATAGTTTTCGTAATCTGCCGTATTCTGCCCGAACATGCACTCGGCAAAGTGTCAGTTTACAGCAAAACTTAGCTTAGTATAAATGAGGTACTGCCGAACGTTATTTTAAGTATTTAAAAATGCAGTAGATTAGCTAGCCTTCACAGTGGAATTCCAATGTTTGACCTTGTCCGGTAGAATCAGCCCATATTTTTTCGATAATTTTTTTTCTTTACTCTTTCAGCTTATAGTCTTCTTTTTTTCAGTTTTTCTTCTCTTCAGAATTGTGTAGTTTTTTAATAGTCAAAGACAAGTTACTGTAGTAATGACGGCAGATTTCCTATTCATCAAAAGTTCGCAAAAAAGTATTTTCAGGTCTGAAGGTGTCTTCTGCATGGCGAGAATTAATTGATAATTTAGTTTTTTGTTTTAGGTGCAAATGTCAGCATGGTCCAAAAACCATTAGGACACGGATTTAATTATGAGGAAATCGAACAAGTAAGCATCGTTTCAAGAAATGTCTCCTACTCTAGAAAAACTTGGTATGAAATCAAAAATTTCAAGAAATATACGTAAAATAAAAATAGTAATTAAAAAAATATTATCAAAAGCAATAATTGGAAAACGACAGAAAAAAATTGCATAATGATAGTATGAATACAATAAAAAAAAGAAGATAATTTAATATCTGGTGATTCATTCTTCACAATCTTATAATTTTTTTTTAATTTCAGTTGTATAGATATGCTCAAAAACCATGTGACAAAGTTACTTCATCAGTTCTTTCAGTTTTTTTCGGACTGAATAAGACGTTTGGAAACTTCAAATATTTTTAAAGATCGTACGTAATTTTATCGAGAAGCTTCTTTTTCAGGCCATCAAAAAGCATCACCCTGTTGTTTTCTTCATGTGCCACAGCGAATCGTCGACCGGCGTCATGCAGCCTTTGGAAGGGCTGGGCGACTTATGCCACGCCAACGGATGTCTATTCTTGGTCGATACAGTGGCGTCGTTGGGTGGCGTACCGTTTTCGGCCGACAAATTGAACATCGATTGCGTTTATTCGGCGTCGCAAAAGGTTTTAGGATGTCCGCCCGGTTTGGCGCCGATTAGTTTTAGCCAAAAAGGGATGTAAGCCACATTTAACTGGAAAAACTTCACACTTCTTAGTTTTTTTATAGTGTCGAAATTGTAGGCTTTCAATCTTTTGCCTATTACTCTAAAAGCTTTCTCTATTACGTTCAACTGAACAATTCAAAGTTCAACGGAAAATTTTTTAATGAATCTTAATGTTATTAATCTTAACGAATTGATTAAGGTAGTTTGTTTCATTTAGTTCATTTGAAAAAAATGATTTGGAATTTACTGCTTTCAACTTTAGTTAAAAATTTAGATGCGGCAAAACTTTAACAGTGAAATAAATTGGATTGATTTTTTATATTGAAATAACTCTTATAACTAATAATGCAATAAATTTAGAGAACAGGAAAACTTCGAATTTAAAAGAATTGAAATGCAAAAGTAAATGACTACAGTTTCTTTAAGTAATTATTTTAATTTTTGTCAAGAAATAGAGAAAGTTATGTTAGAAAAAGTTTATAACGTTATAAGAGAGAGAATGAAATTAATATTCCAGTTAATTCACTCTCAAATATTAACTAATCAGAGCAATTCTATCGTGGAAATTTTTTATTTAATATAAATTAATTTTTTCTGTTTGCAAATGAATGGAAATGAAGTTTGCATACGTCAAAAAAGTTTGTATTGAATCAGATCAGAGCATTTTAATTAGTTTATTGGAAAAAAACCCATTTAACCATTTTTAGCAGTATAATTTAGTAGAGATCCACGGGAGGAGTATCAGAATATACAATAGAAAGACATTTTCCGCCAAAATTGGTACCCGGTGATTCATTTTTATAACCTTACGTTGGGGAAATTTCCCGTCATAATCCTTCTTATGTAGTTATCTGGAATTTAGTAATTCTTATATAAATTTTTTCAATAATTGTGCTACGAAAAAGTTTGTATTTTCAACAACGGTAAATTCCATTAATTTTCATCAGTCAATTTTGAACAATAATTATATTCTTCAACAAGCAATGGAAACAAAGGAAGTGTAATTTTATTGAAACAAATTACGTTAAATTTGACTAGAATATTTATTGTATTGCTAGTCGTTAGGCAACGGAAATGATTGCTGATCGCCGTTTGACTAAGTTTTCAATTCTTAGTGAAAAAGTTTTGAACCGTAAAACAAAACCGATTTCGTTTTACATGGACGTTAAATTGATCGCCAATTATTGGGGCTGCGACGGTGATGTTCGGAAGTAATTTATTTTTTACTGAACGTTTTTTTTGAATTTTTTTTTTATTTTCGATCTACAATAGAAAATTGACGGAAGGATTGTAATTTTTCAATCTTTTCAGGTTCATAAATTTGTAATTTTTTGTCTTGTTTTTTGTTCATTTCCTATTTCAGGTATCACCATACTGGACCAATAAATCTAATTTACGGATTACGGGCCTCCACAGCCGACATCGTCAACGAAGGCCTGGAAAATGTTACTGAACGCCATCGTCTGAGCGCTCAGCGATTGTATGACGGTTTGGAGAAACTGGGTTTGGAGTTATTCGTCCAAAATCCGGTACGTTTAATGTAAAGTCATAAAAAATCCAAAAATTTGGCTCATTAATTTTTTGGCGGGAACACGTTTCTATTGAATGGTATCTATTAATTCATTGCAGTTACGGTAGGCAAATAGTAAATTTTGTGATTACTAACATTGTTTCCGAATATATTCATTTTTACAAAAGGATTATAAATTAAAAATAACAAAAATTAGTCCTGTAGTGGAAATCGTTTACACAAAGCTTTTTCTAAATACTTTTTTAAAGGTTAGCTTAGTATGTTCACAAAATTCACTCTTATATGAAATATGGTTCAGCAGAAGATCTTGAACATATGAAATAAGCAGTGCTTTCTTTCCACTTTTATTATTTGGAAGTATTTCAAGAAAAAGAAACTCCAAGATAATTTTAAAGTAATCGTTATCCAATTCTGATCTTTTTTGAACATTTAACGCGAGAATTTTGCAAAATAGCTACACTAGAACACAATTAGAAAATTCTTGAACATATTTCTTGGCTATGACTCTGTTCCTACAGTAAAAACGCCGATGCCTCTTCGAAATGCCTAGGTTTTTAGTGTAAATGATTGGTATTTTTGAAACGTCAGATTTTGGTTGGACCTGCCTTATTCACTTTGAAATTTAGTGCTCTATTTCGCTCGATACCTACTCTCGCACATTCTTATACTTTATATATTAAAGACTTATCGACTACCAACACTGACAACTGTCCACGTTCCTCAGGGTGTAGACTGGAAAAAAGTTGTCGATCACTTATACAACAAGTAAGATGTAATACTAGATAGAGTATCATTGTAAACCACATCATACACGTACATAATCAATTAAACCTTTTTTGGATAAAATTATTCGATCGAATTTATCGAAATTTTTTTGGGGAAGCACTATTTTCATACAAAAATCATACAATAATCGAGTCTTTTATTATTATACTCGCTCTGCACATGCCTATAATGCGATTTATTTGAAATGAAAATTATTGAAATATACAGAATTTTTTAATTTTGGGTCGTTTTTCAATCGAAACCTTTTTCCTGCAGCTATAACATCGATATTGCCGGTGGATTGGGCGCCACTGCCGGCAAAATTTGGCGTATCGGACTTATGGGATACAATAGGTAGAGTAATCATTTATTTTTCACTGTACAAAATTTCGTCATATTCTCAACTTTTCAACAGTACATTCGAAAACGTCGATCTTTGCCTAAAAGCCATGGAAGAAGCTCTCAAAGTTGGCCGCTCGTGAATATAATTGTTGCTTGTTTTATTTTTTATACTATTTATTATTCTTGGTATATTTTAGCTCTTACAAATATAATATGAAGAATATTAAAATAATAGCGGTAACCTGTATGAGCTTTCACTGAATGCTGAAATCCAAGCCTGGGACTTGAATTACTTTAATATTTCGGCATGAAATCCGAACGAGTAATCTGCTTTTCAACTTTCGTTTTTACTAAAGTTTAGCACCAACTCCTGTGGTTCCCTCTTTCTCTGACATATCGTCAAAAAAGCTGGTTGGTTCAGTTATCGAAAAATTGAAATTTTTGACACAAATTTTAAGAATGAAGTGACGGCGTAATTTCTATAGTCTGTTTTTTTTGGAATGCTTCCAAATAATGAAAGTGGAAAGCAAGTAGTATTTCAGATTTTTGCGATTTTCTGATGAACAAAATATCATGTAGGGCTGGAAATTTCTGAGCATACTGGCCTGACCTTTAGCGATTTTTCGAGTGAAAAATTTTACAGTAAGAACTTTATGTAAACAATTTCGACGACAGTACTGATTTGTGTCACTTTTGCATCTGGAAGCATTTTATAAAAAACAGACTATAGTAATGTGAAATTCAGTGAAATATTTTTGCCATTCTATCGAAATGATTCAGGCAATGTTGGATTGTGTTGATCCGAGATACCTAAAATCATGTTCGTCTTCCTGGATCAGCATAAATTTTCGTAAATATCGTAGCTCAAGATGGAATGCGCGCAACAAATCTGCACTACGGAAAAAAATCGATAAAATGCAGTATTCACATAATCACTATTTGTTATCATATTTTCTCTATCTTCTTGCTCAAGTTCATCCATCGAAAGTGCATCTGTTTTAGTCGATTTATCCGAAAAATGGAATTGCAAAGGAGTTCAATCGTCTTTTTTTATAGTCTGTCTTTCCGACGCTTCTAAATAAAAAGAAAGTGGAAAGCAAATACTATCCGTACTTCTACAATCTTTGGCTTATAACACTGGACTGCAAATTTGTAAGTCTACCATTAGCAGATTTTAGGAAAAATCTTATTGTGAAAGATGTATGGGAACGAAGCGCGAATTTTGTCTTTTTAAATTTGGAAATATTCTATTAAAAAGCCCATATATATCTGTACTGAAACGCAGTAGATCGAGGATCTATGAATCAATTTATTCTTGAAGTACTCGGAAAGTTTCAAACATTTTGTTTGTAACATAAATACATAGTTTTTTCAATTATTGAGAGTAGCAAAACATGAAAATTTCATGAAATTTCGGCAATTTGATGAAGACTTTAGCTTTTATTTGGAAAAAATTGTTTTTCTACGTTTTACTACCGGCAATATATTGTAGAATTTGATGGGCAATTTTGGTATTTACACAGTCGAAATTCTGTTATATGTGGGTATTGTGAAATTTCAATTTAACTTATTTTACACGAATTTAAAAAAAACGAACCGCATAGTCAGCTCCAATTCGTAATCAGTGTAATTTCACTAAGGAAGCAGTTGAATTCGAATGTGTCTGTTTTTGCTTGAAATTCTTGTAAATATTAAGGGCGGTGGAAACCAACCAATTTTTATAACTTCCTAGTAAAACATAAGTCGCATTGGGTTGAAAATTTGTAAGCCTATTCAACTAGTAAAATATTATCAAATTTACGGCTCAAACTCTAAAAACTTAATTCTTTGCATGTGTATCAGCAACGTTAATGGCTATTTTAAAGAACCACAAATACTCCTATATCCGTGCGGACTAGCTTAAAGGTCGGAAAAATAATCAAGGTATGTATAGTCTGTTTTTTATAAAATGCCACTAAAATGAAAAATCACACAAATATTTGGTGACTTATAAATCGCCTACATGAAGCTTTTCCAATAAAATTTTTTACTGAAAAAATTTCCAAGTTCCAGTTAAATGTCGTCACAAAATTTTGATTCCATATGACACACAGCTTGGCAGAAAATGCTGAAAATATAAAATAGTACTTGCTTTCCGGATTCATTATTTGGAAGCATTTTGTGAAAAACAGACTATAGTTCAAAAAAGTTTTAACTATCACCATTTAAAGCCGTCGTGCATGTCTCTCACCCAGGCTAGGTCGGAGTGAATTGTCCAATTGCAAATAATATCTTCTTTTTCAAGGCTTAACAAAATAAGAAATAATTTTCCGACATTTTTCATCACTTTTTTCCTCAGATTTGTTTGTCCATTTTAATTTAATCATCTTTATTACCTTGGTGCTTTTACGGAGAGATAGAGTGTAGAAAAAGAAAAAGGGAACGATCATACCATTGCCCCAGCGGTATCATGCCCCGGGCACACCGCACGTAATATGAACAAATAAGATTGCACCGCTGTAATGATATTTTGGCTCCGCCTTCCGTTGGAATTATATAGGCACCGTTGTTCTACAGTATACCTGCATAACTAGATTAGTACATATACATTATCATTATCTATCTATCTATCTATCTACCTAATGTACATATTTGTTATACTGGTGTCCAGATTAAGTTTGACTGCGGTTGTCTAATGTGCAATGATCGACCTCAAATGAGAGGTCATTTTTTCACAAAATGACAGTGTAGGTCTCAGATTGCGTTTCGCAGTCAGTTTTTGATTTTTAAAATCTACCGATCGACATATGATGACGAGTTCTATTAGAATTCACAAATTTTATTTTTGTTCACCAATTGTTGAATGAGTTATGGCGATTCAAAGTTTGCAGTTACCTAGAAAAAGTTGTCTTTGACAGTTTGACAAAGTTTACAGACACGTTTGTGAATAATCAAAATTGTATTTATGAAACCCACATAATGATACTTACCAAGTGAGGAAATCTTGTTTTCCAAAAAATTTTGAGCGAAAAGTTTCGTATCCAAATCGTTCCGGTCAAGCAAAATTTTTTGAAGAAACCTTGTTCAGGGCAACCAAAATTTGGGTCAAGATGGAACAAATGGAGTTTCAATTGGTAGAATTTTTAGAGTTCTGTACACAATAGTTAATAAGCTACATCTTGATCTTCGACGAAGTTAATATATTTCCAAGTTCATCTGATTTAAGAATTTTTTCACCGTTTCAACATTCTCAAAAATCCAACGTTTTTGAGAACACCTCCTTTCTCGTATTTGAAACTTCTTTGTATGATCTGACTCGTGTTTTTTAAAGAAATATTTTCCGCCTACTATCTGCTAGTCAATAACTCCTTGACCATGCCCCGACCGGGTAAAAATTCCTACGACGATCAAAAGCCGCCCTATTCTTACATATCGTTGACGGCCATGGCCATCGAATCGTCGACCCAAAAAATGCTGCCGTTGAGCGACATTTACAAATTTATAATGGACAATTTTCCTTTCTATCGTAAAAATACGCAACGTTGGCAGAATTCGTTGCGGCACAATTTGAGTTTCAACGATTGTTTCGTCAAAGTCCCGCGATGCCCCGAACGTCCGGGCAAAGGTTCCTATTGGGCGTTGCACCCTAAATGCTACGGTAAGTTTGGACTGATGAGAATGTCTCAATTTTAGCTTGAGTGAACATCTTGCTGACGACAGCAATCTTTTACGGCTTTCAGTCTTTCTAGGGTAACAAGAAATCGAGCATGGCCATGCATCCTTTCAAGGTCCATAATGCTCGAGAAATATTCCTGCGTTATGCGATTCTAAACCCAGATTTACGCTCTTCGTGAGCTTTAAGAAGATTTAAATCTGTGATTTTGAAATGCATGAATTTTGATTCCAGATTTTCAAAAATATTGGTTTTTAAATATGCAAATGAGTTAGGAATGCTCGACTACCCACTTTTCGGCATTTGGTACGATTCTTATCATTAAAACGATTTTTTCAAAAAGAATCACCAACACTGCAGCATGTTTTGGAGGAAAGAATGCATTAATTTGCAGAAATATACCTGCTGATCACATCATTTGATGACATTTGCTTCTTATCTTCGGATTTCCTGTAATAATATAATTTTCGGATGGCCCGCAATAATGAGTACCATGAGTAATGGAAGGCATCAATTTTTTGAATCAAGTTTCATTCAATAGTATACTCTTTCTGTGTTGATTACATATCACGATAATAAAAATGCAGATCTTGAAAAATCTTCAATAATATGAAGCAAAAGCATGATATCTATTTTAGTAATGACCGATTCGTTGTATTTGTACATTATACGTTTTTTTATTGCTGTTCTGATTCCAATATTGACCATTTTTTTCAGGTATGTTCGAAAATGGAAGTTTTCTCCGTCGACGAAAACGTTTCAAGGCTGCATTGAACGTCAACGATGCAAACGACGACGAAATGATGTTAGATCAGCAGTCCTATCAAAATGATCTAATGAATAATCAAAAATGCCATAGTTCAATTATTCCCGGTGGTCAAATAATTTTCGATCCTCATCGAAGATGCCCCGATGGCGGCTTCTACCCCGGCCAAGACATGGTCGTCCCCGAACTTTCGGTCACTGCCGTACCCTTGATGTACAGTATGAGCCACCACCATCATCATCATCATCACCAAGCAATTTTCATAGACCATGCCGCCTCATCGACTAACACTCTTTTACAAGACTATACGAAACGAAAAGTAGACGACGACGATCATTTTTTTGATTTTAGTAGAATGGCCGTTTCTATCATTGGTCGAGGAAACGACACGATGATGAATAACGATCAAAAAATTCGAGAATTCGAGAAGAGAACGGCGTCGAATTTTAGTATAGACGCTATTCTAGGAAAAAAATGAAGGCCGTGACGTTACTGACATGTGATTTGTAAAAAGTGAGCGATTTTTTTGTGGAGAGAAAAGTGATAAGCGGGTACAGTTTAGAAAAGCTTAAATCTAATCGAATAATTTTTACTGTGGTAGTACCTACGAAGTTAAGAGGTTGCAGTAACTGAACAGTGAACTTGATATCGTCTGCGCTTCAGGTGATTCGGGTCAAATATTTCAGATGATAGAATCAAGTGAATAATTTTCGGTAATGATTTTGATTTTGGTTTCTGTTTGCAGTAAGTCTTTCGGCAGGTTGTATTGCCGGAATTCTTTCAAACAGAGTAGGGCCACAGTAATCGGAGCACCCTGATCTCCAAAAATAAAATTCAAGACTCGACTTTTTGATCAATCTGAAAAAAAGATTCGAGATACGAGAAGAAAGATACCTACAATTACCTAAATTTGTTACCAAAGTTCTTGTTCTCTTTGAATTGCTTTTAGAAGTGTAAACACTCGAGTTGAACTTTGTTGAACTTAAAATACTTATGTTCCATGCTTATTAGCACGGAACAGCCTGTATTGTTAAAAAGTAACAACTTTTTATTCCTGCTCTGATGTCTCAAAACTGGATTTGGAATCGAGATTACCACGGCTTTTCTGAATTTAACAGTTTTTGTACATGATTTTTAAATGATTTAGGTTTTCGATGATGATGTATTAAAGTTTTATTCTGACCTTAAGTAATGGAAGCATGTGCACAAAATGCTGTTTTGAATTTCCGACTCATGATTTGGATTTACAGCGAAAATTTCAGAGAAGAGGATCCTGAAAGTTTCTCACATAACTTAGATACGAAACCGTGTTTATAGAATTCAGATTTTATATCACTTTTTTCTATCGTCAATATATTCGACACATTATTTTTCTGAATCGTTGCCTCGTATTAATGATCAATCAATTTTTCACTTTAGTGAATTTGCTTCATCATCTTTCCAGATAACATTGATGATTAGGTGATAATCGTGTTTTCTTAAAAGATCACGTTGTGTAGTATGTGTACTAGAGCGTCCTTTTCTCATTAATTATATAAACCTAGACCATATGTTGTGTTGTATATATTCTTTTTATGGCTTGTATTCTTAAGATTAATTTTCATCAAATCCGAAATCAGCCAAGCCCAAATTACTGTGTTTATTATTTTCTTAATTATATACACACACACACACCAGATTGTCCACCATCACCTTAGATGACCAGTGTCCACATATTATTTACTTGTGGGATCATTCTTTCCTTAATTAATTACGCCCGCGCATGTTATATACTATATACAATATGTTGAAGGGTCTTCAAGTTTGTAGGCTACAGTAATCCTCGAGAGAATGCGCACCCAGATTCTAAGAAAAACCATTTGAAAGGTCTTAAGCATAGGATAATAAGCTAGATTAGCTAGTTAATTATTCAGCAATCGACCTCTACAGCAGAATGAGAAACAGATGGATAATCTATGGACCTGAAACGTATGAACGACCTGATTTCTTATAGTACATTTTTTCGTGCATGGTGGCCTCTCTGCGCATGTTTCAAAATAAGAAACTTGCTATGCCTTAATGCGCCAGCAATTTCCGGTAGAGAAAATTACTGTCGGCCTACTGTAGCATTTCCATTGTTTTTCTGCATGGTGTATACCGCGAGAATGACTAAAAATAAACATCTAGGCTAACTTTCCAATTATAGTAATTACGGGTTGAATTGGAAGGAGAAAAAGAAGAAAAACGATATAATATTGCACAAACAAAATTTCGAGTGTATTCATTTTTTACAGCTACAGTATAATACAATCGAGGTTATAAAAAAGTAAATCAATTTTACCGCTTATAGTCTAAAATTGTTTGACTCTACCTCTCTTGATGTAAAAGCTTCTTCATCGACGTGATTCGATATTCTTTTGGGAAAAAAAATTGTGTGTAATTCCAGAGATCATTTCTGGAGGAAATATTAATAAAGGAGACACAAATCGATAAATTTAGTTCGGAACCGTCCAACGAAAGTATTTAGAATGTTAGATTTTGATTATTGGAAGAGTTATTGGGTTTTAGAGTTCGTGTTAACTTTCTCGTGAATTTTTCTGTGAATGGATTATTTCCATCTAAAAACAAGTATCATTTACGATAATTCAGCACAACAGCTCATCGGTGTGATGAACATTTCATCATGCTCATCACGTGTTCAGCTACGAAATGTTACATTCATTGCTTTTGTCTTAGAACCAAAAAAGTATTTCGAATAATTCCTGTTATAAAAAAATTACATTGTGAAAGATTTGATCAATCAGAAGTAGTCATTTCTAAAACTTTGAAATGTGATTCGAAAAAGTACAAGCCGCATTTACTAAATATTGAGTCGTGGATATGAAAAAACGATTCATTTTTTCAGACACCCTTTATACCTATGTGTCTCCATGCGGAAAAATTTATTATTTTTCCCCATCTTTCAACTGTCGTACAGTAATAAGGCCTTATTTAATCATATTTTCAGGAAAGACCAACTTGCAATTTATGTTAATGACATAGGGAGAATAGAAAGTAAATCATAATCGCCGAAAGGTTAAACGTTTGGTAAACAAAAATTAACCACAGTAAGACTACAGTACACTCGTAAAAGTCGCATTTCTCACGGGAAGAGCTACCAAGGCCGCGATTCAAATTTGCATAAAATGAACAAATATTGCACTTTTTGCGGTCTTCGGATTGTGGATTTTTGATTGGAAGAACGATTAATTACCAGAGTCCATCCAAACCTGGAAGCGCGTCCGTTTTTTGACGTTATAGACCGAAATGGTCAGATATTCTAGTGTCGGCGCCTGGCACCGTTCTACTTTTTGAAAAAATGTGCAAAAATCAAAGTCACACATAACCCCCCGTCGTTCAAAAATAAACGACAGAACTTGGTAATTTTTGGACTGTGTATTTTTCGGGTCAAAAAAAGTTGTTCATTTTCGGATAAAAGTGCCGCGCCGCCGACAATGACAAGTGATGGAAATATATTTGTTTTGCCCACAAGTTCTTTTCTTTTTCTCCAACACCACCGAGAGACGGAGTTTATAGATTTTGCCCCCCGTTGCGAACTTCGGGTTGGTGGACGAAAAACGAGTTGATTAGTGAGTTTTGGTCGGATAATTTTTTGAGACATTGACTTAGAAAGTTTCTCGAAAAAAGTCTTGAACCAGGGATTGTACCATCAAGGAAATAGCGGATCATGTAAATTAAAACTTTAAAGTCGCAGAATTAATTCGCGAGACACATGCCAACCAGTCAGAAATTTTACCAGAAACTTTTCTTTATTCGAGAAACCCTGTTTTGAGTACTCAACTTTTTCTTTATCAATCTACAGGTCTTGTGTTGCTTTGTGTATTGGTACTCAAAATTTATTCAATATTATTACTCAAAATTTTCAACATTTTTTGATGGAGCTTAATATTAAATATTACATTTCACGAAGGATTTAGAAAACCCTGAAATTTTTTTGGAATTATGACGCTAAGGAACAGAGGTCTGAAAATAGCCTAATGATCCAAGGAAGACAATATCATGCTGCAATGAAAGTTTACGATGAGTACGTAGGGCTTGAATAACGAAAAAGTATTTGCCAAATAAAATAACGTAACAAAATTCTAGAATAGAAAAAGAAAGACAAAAAATGCTAGAGCCATACGAATTTGTATCTCAAAATCAAAAAACATTTTTGGATTATAGAAAAGAATGAAAAAAGTCTTATTAACATCCTTATGAAAAGTGAGTAATTGAAGTAAATCACCGATTGAATCAATATTCATATTATCTGCAACAAAATTACAATTATCAATTACAAAAGACGGAAGATCTACAGTGTATGAATTATAAGGCGCAGTACCCTGGAAATACGTATTCTGGAAACGAATGTATTTAACAGGAAATCGACCATTATTTCGTTCACAATTTTCTGTTAAACCACATGTCACATCGGACTAAAAATTTGTAAGTAACTTTGTAACTAATCATCATCAACAATTTTTTTAGTGAAGAATCTTGCAGTAAAAGCATGTAAACAACTCTGACGACTGTATTTATCTTTGTCATTTTTAAATTTAAAAGCAGTTAATAAGAAGTAGACCATCTAGTGTTCAGAACACAAGTACACAAAAAATATGGACTTCGACACTAACTTGAATTGTATCTAAAAATTCTTACGTTCCAAGTTTTTCGCTCAAGTCTACACTAATGGAATTTTCGAAGTCAAACCCAAAAAAGTTGGAATGAAAAATTTAACGACAAAGTATCAAAAACTCAAAAAATGATTTCGTCGGAAAAATTTTTCTTGTTTCCCCATGCAAATACGTATCATTTGACTTTGTATCACTCTGAAAAATTTCTCTTAACTAGATTGTGAGCTTAGGAAAATATGAATGATTTAAAAAGCAATAATTTGAAACGCGAATTCAAAATTTGCAAAGTCCTGAACAAAATTTTGATAGAAAAGTATTATATTGTATCTATAAATTTCCGTTACAATAATGGCTATATTTGGCATATTTGTCTTCTTTAGTGAAAATTATATAGTGCTGACTTATAGAAAGTTCACCTATAGTTGACCTCAATGAACCATAGCACGGACGGCATTATTTACTGTCAAACACATTCAGTAGCATTACAAATGTTCAAGTTCCGGACTTTCAACGGCGCTGAATCTCAATCATTAATGGCCAGTGTCATGTATGATGCGGTTGCCAGTCATATCCAAAAGAAGTTAATTAGGTCAAATGAAACGAAAATTTATAAAAAAAACCTGAAATAATATTGCTACCCGTGGGTTTTATTGCAACAATTACGATGAGTTAGTTGATACCAAAGAGTTTTATCAAGAAAAACTTTATTCAAATGATCTATAGTTCATTCACTTTGGAAGTGAAGATTCTGCGGCGATCAAAAATCAAGTTCAGTTTGACTTACAGTTTTTGCGCGATGAACAACATTATACTGTATTAAAAATGAATTTTCACAGTACAAAGGGAAGACTAAAATCAAAGAAACAGCATCTTGCTTATCCATTTTAATTTAGATTGAAGTGTTTTGGTACCTAACTGCATTTGGCCAGGTTAGTGGGGAAAGTTATCAGTCAGTCTGCTTGTCGCCGACGAACGAGATCGTTTTTCCTATTGCTTACAGTAATAAGCCCAGTATTTTTCCAAATTGAACATACTTTCGGACGTTTCGCTGCATCTGCCATTTCCCAATAAATGGGGTAAACATATAGTTTACAGTCTGTCACAAGATTCCTTCCATGTCAGTGGCTGCTCCAAGGAATTGTAAGTGAATAAAGCAAATCCGAAGTCTCGTTTTTTGTATTGCCAGAATTAGTTTAATCTCAATTATCTATTCCTTCAAAACGATTTCAATTGCTTAATCGATGAAGACTGCATTTTATGACGTCAGAGATATGAGTGAAGCAGTGTCGAATATCAATGATGAAGACAAACCAGTTTTTTGTATATATGTATCTTTTTTATTTTTTGTGTCAAATTGCCACTAAACATGAAAATTAAGATGCCCTTTTCGATCCGTCGCACAGATCGTCTTCTTCGTCAATCAAGCATGGATAATCACCGCAGAACATTGGAAGTAAAGTATTACGGAATACGAGAAGGGACACTTAAAAAGAATCGTTATTATCGAACACGATGCACAAAATTTTTATGATGCGTCGTAAAAAATCAAGAAGTCAAGTGCATCTCAATTTTTCAAGACAATCTTGAAAAAATCAAGATATCATCTTGAAAAAAACCAAGATGGACCGCACTTCGAAGGATTAAAATTTCTGGAACTAGCCAATCAAAAGCTTCTCTCAGCCTCCTATGTTTATATATGGCGGAAATCCTTCCAAGGGGATTTATGGGGTCACGGCTTGCTTGGAATGATTATAGAAAATAGTCAAAAGTTTGTCGATTATTCTAAGGCCACTCCTACTTGCTTCGGAAGCCGATGAAAAAAATTAAATTTTTTTCTTAAATAACTCGATTTTGGGTGAAAAACAAGCATTTTTGAAGTTTTTCTGAGAAATCACGAAAAATAAAAATATTTATGGAAAAGCAATATGTCCATCGGACTCTCCGTGTAACATAAGCTCCCCCTCGTGCATATCAAGGGCGATCTCTTCCAGCAAGTCGTGACCTCAGAAACCCACATCCAAAGATTCCTGTATATAAACATATGAGGGGAGGAGGTCTTTGATTGGCTAGTTTCAGTGGGATCTTGATTTTTTAAAGATTATCCTGAAAAAATGCGATGCACTTGAAAAAATTGCGATGCATTTGAAAAGAAAGTCGAACACTCCTATATCTTGATTTTTTTGCGATGCATCTTAAAATTTTTCGCGAAACATCTTGAAATTTTTGCGGTGCATCTTGAAAAAACGAAGGTGGCAATTTTTTTCAAATGGACCTTCTCGAATTGTTACTGATACACAATTCGTAGTTTTTCTGGAATTTTTCAGGCATCGACACACAAAAAAGAATTGATATTCATAATCGTTTTTGGAAATTGATACGATTGAAAGAGTAATTTAATGCTTCTATTGTAGCCTTCAAAGTTGGTAAAGACATACCATTCGAGGAAATTCTGATATCCTTTAATGTTCGGTCGATTAGCTTCGCATTCCTTATTTCTAAGCTCTAATTTCATCAATTCAGGTTTTGAAAATGAACCTTTTGTGGAATGACTCTACAATTCTGCATTATGTGCAGAAGCTCAGGTTTTGTCTCTTTTGGATCATAGGCACGTAAAAGAAGGACGACGAAAAATCGTATGGTTTCGTTCGGGTGCTCGTTAAGACGTCCATGGAGTGCCATTGAAAATTTTTTCTTCGTCGGATAGCATGTACAAACATCTGCGCCTCTCCCTTTCCAATGGAGAAAATTTGATTCCCATATCCAGAAGGTCTACTCTATTTTGCAGCAGCGCGAAAATATGCAAATAATGTATTTATTTGGATTCTGATAAGGAAAGCCTGGAAGCCTCATTTTCGAATAAACGCTTTGTGAAAAGCTCGCTGTGTGGTCATGAAGTCGAGATTTTGTCTTTCCAGAAAAGTTTAATTTTCTAGCGAATATTCATTGTTTCATTACGATCAAACGGGTAAGGTGACGGATGAGAAAAAGACAGAGGGAGTTAGCTGAGTGACTGACATCAACAAGATTCGCAAGAGGTCATTATTTTACGGTTGAAAATCCATGTGCCTCCCGAATTTCGATGATATCTATGCCACAGATTGCAATTCTCATTTCAATAGAATAATTTCGAGAAAAATGATCTGCTAAACGTCTTGTTACAGTAACCAAGTGAGAAATTCTACTGCGAGCAATGGAACTGCGCATTTTCCAAAACCGCAACATTTTCGCATAGTTCGCGTCATTAATTCTAGATAGGGTAAGAATTTCAAAGCCATGGTAAAAAGGAGAAAAGAAATGATGAGATTCTACTGTAGTGAGCAGTTGAACAGTTATGTAATTTTCTACTGCAGTAACTATTTTTTACGTTACGTCTTCCGATCCGCAACAATTTTTCGGTTGAAATTGGGCAGTAACATTTGAGAAGTTATAAATGATTACTGCAGCATAGCTTAAACATAGAATTACTGAACTTCAATCGACCCATACTTCCAAATTTATCTCACCGTGTTTTAAATGCTATCAATTCCGATTTGCAGTTACAGTAAACAAGATAAACTTTACTGGATGACTCAGGAAACATCGACAATCTAAATTAAGTTCTAACCCGAAAAATAAAATATTTTGCATATGATTACATAATTTTTTATAATTCATTTTGTTGAAACCTATGGTTTCAATAGGAGTTCTAATCATTCATGCACAGCGTGAAAATTCGGCTATGGCGATATCCAGCGCAGGAGGTGGGTATAATGTTTTTCGATGAAACATTGTACGCTCAACCAACATATTTCTCAATCGAAATTTATGAAATATTACGCTATCACTTTTTACGTTCCAATGTTACTTCTTCGCCATCAAGTATGCTTTGTTTAATGAAGGATGATTTAATCTTCTTATCACTTGATTATACAGGGTGAGCCAAAAAAAGGCCACCGTTACTGACTTTCATAGCTTCCGGATGGGAAGCTCTTTCAATGCGGTTTGCTGCTGTCGATAGGTAAAACATCTGGCATAAAAGTTGCAAAGTTTCAGCCAGATTTCTAAAATATTGACTCGCAAGAATCAAAAATACTAAACGTCGATCTTTTTGCAAACAACAAGAAACAATTGACAAAAATCAGCATGTTTTACAACAGAAAAAGTAGAATAGATATAATCATAAGAACCATATAACAGCTGGAAACTACAAGAAAGCCGCTTCAGTGTGTCCTACTTTCCGTTTTACCGATAATGTTAACCGTTTTTCGATTTGGCCAATGACATAATTGATTTTGCTTTGATTTTTCTTTTTACTCCAATTTCGGCGAAATTTTTCCCATATTGAAACAAGAAGCTGATGACTTTAAATTACGTGTAAATTACAAATCTGAGTCATTTTTCAGAGTATTATTGTGTGTAAACAGCTTTAAAAAAACTTTTTTCACAACAAGACAACTTTTACTTTGATTTCACAACTTTTACTTTTTGAAGAAAGGCCTATTTTACGAAATTTCTGTTTGTACTCGTACAAAGATCATAAATGCTAGGAGCAAAGACAAGTAGGGGATTCTGATGCAGCAACTCGCATTAAAAAAGCTTCATCTATTCGAAAGTTATGAAGGTCAGCACCGGTCGCCTTTTTTTGACTCACCCTGTATTTCTTTCATCATTTTTTCATCACTAATGGGAAGTCAGATCTGCCTGAGGTTTGCAAAAATCTACTGTCGTTGTTCAGTCAGGAGCTATTGAGAGTCGAAATTACGCCCTAACCCTGTAGTATATTTGCATCGTAAGCCAAAATCTTTTTTTCCTGAATTAGTTCGCCTGAATCTGAATCTGAATTAGTCAACCCAAGAAAAAAGTGTCCCGATACACAGATTGGTTTTTATTTGTATGGCATCGTTCTGCAGGCCAAGGCTCATTCGGGATTTTTTGGGTAAAACGCCTACAGTAAAAGCTTTGTGTAAGTGATTCTTGCACGGTACTAATTTTTGTCATTTTTCAATTTCAGGCATTTTGTAAAAAACGACTTTTGATTAGCAACTTTTTTTTCCGTTTTCTTGCAGTGATCCTAAGATTCGTAGTTTCCAGTAGGATTCTACTACTGCAGCAACTACCACTGTCCGAACACAGCAGATAGATTATAAGTTTAGGAGAACCGCTGGCCTCCAGCTTTAGTTGCTGGCGGTTTAGGAATTTTTGAAAAGTGTTGGTGTCTCAAATTGAAAAAAAAAAATTCGGCCCTTGTCTTGATCACGAGTTTTCCTTGC
The DNA here is from genome assembly GCA_963922205.1 of Romanomermis culicivorax. Classification (NCBI taxonomy): domain Eukaryota; kingdom Metazoa; phylum Nematoda; class Enoplea; order Mermithida; family Mermithidae; genus Romanomermis; species Romanomermis culicivorax. Next base: position 229,591 of record CAWUHX010000307.1, on the reverse strand, counting down.
GCAGCCCTATTCTTCTAACGTTTGAACTCAACCAATGTCAAGCATGAACTTCTCGCTTCATCACGATTGTAATACGATTTGCATTTCAGGCAAGAGGAGCCCGTGTTCTTTGTATGTTCTACAGAGCTCGGGATCATACTTTATTATTTTATATTCTTGTCTCCTCTGGGAAATCATTCTTTTTTTCATCGCGATTTTTGTCAAAGTTTGATTGACTTTTTCAATTATTATGACACGAATATAGAATATATAGTCAAGTCGGAATTGGGCGGCACGATGTGGGTACAACGGTTCGTAGGGGCTACGATTAAGCTGCCGATGAACAAATGTCATAACTAATCTCTTGATGGATTAGATCATTGTAGATAGGTTTTATTGCCGATGGGTATTGTTGCCAGGGAATGTGATGTGGGTGCTTCTAAACGCTAACATAGAGTTCATTTTCGTCACTTCTGGTTATACCATTGATGGGTAATTGGATAAGTCTTGGCACGTATCAGACTTGAGCGTCATGTCCACACAAAAGATGACGAATGCCTGTGCAGCGAATTGTGAAAACATTGATGAATTTATTGGACCTATGCATCGCATGGAAAAATCTTACAATTTTTTTAATTTCATTAGGCTTATCGACAACTACGATCAACAGTGTCTAATGTCGACCGTGAGATATCTGTTCGGGAATGAATGGCTCTTCCACTTGAACATCTCCTATTGAACAACTGTACAGTGTTTTTTGTTTGAAATGTTGATGGGCAACCAAACGTGTATGAAAGATCATGTATGAAGAAAAATATCTTCTGTGTTTTAAGTTCATTATTTGGACGGAAATATACTTGAAAAATAGGGCGTAGTCAGGAGTCGAACGAAAATTCCGTGTAATTTTCATTGGACGGAATATTGTAAAATATTATATGAATATTATATGTAAAATTTACAAATACCCACAAGAATGTTGAAAATATATTAGTGTGTACATATTTTAGTATGTAGCGTTTGCATTTACATCTGTTAAAATTAGCACAATAAGAGCCTATTTGATCTTTCGTTGTGAGAATATTGCAGATTCAAGTTGAATTTCTCTGATGAAGAACTATTTTAGAGGCAGATAGCAAAAGTAAGTCCAGGAAAGTAGTCTCATGTCGGCAAGTTAATCTTCAAAAAATTTTCTCGCATTAGCACTTCAATCAATAATTTTTCAGTTTCCGTCACCATAGGTTACTGTAACCAGAGCTATTTAAAATTACATTAAATCCACAAGCATGACGAGTTTGGTAAATCCACAAGCATAACGAGTTTGGTCACGTGCTCGATTTTTTCATATTTCACTTGCTTAAAACTTTATATAACTCCCTCCGTGATATTGAATGCCATTTGCTACATCGGTTTTGATTGTGCAGTATAGCAGATTGAGTGTTCTCGGAAGAATTTCAGCATCTCGTGTGATATTTCACCGGTAATTTGTACATTAACTTTTTGTGCTAATGATTCAGTATTCACAGTAAGCGTACAAAATTCTGATTTTGAGTAACTCTGAGGAACTTCAAGGTCATAGGTCCATTGGAAAAGATGCAAATCTTTGTAAACTGTTGTGTAGATTAAGGTTCTATCCTGTAATATTTTTGAAAAATGCGAATGAAATTCTGATCTTTAGTCATCCTTTTTAAGAAGGTTTAGTCATAGTTAATTCATCAAATAAGATGAGGTTCACTTGCTTAAAAACAAGGGAACCTAGAATCGTTTTTTTTCATTTCTATCTCGCTTCCTGTCTCGAGTTCCTTTTAGATTTTTTGTGCAGTTGTGTTGAACTACCTACGCCTTACTAACTTATTAAAATGACTCATAAATTCTCTAGTAATTTGCATACGTAGCGCTCGAAGGAGGTGCACAATGGGCCTACACTTTCACAATAATTGCTTATGAGAAAACCCGTAATAACTGTTGTCCTGATCAAGTCAAGTCTTTTTTATGTTGAATATTTTGAATTGAGATGATCACAATGTGGTTGCAAGTTTTATGTTCGTGTAAGTTTTGGTTAATGGAAATGGAGCATTCGCGAAATCTGTTATATTCCTTTATTCTCTATGTCTTCATGAATGAAATCAGTAGCAGTCTTCTATGCTTCCATCACCATCACAGATATTGATGATCAAGCACAATTTTAGATTTTTGTGGACGTCTATGTACTTTATCGTCAATGGTAACCGTTTCGTAAAATTTACCCATCTGTTGGAAAAATCCACATTATAGTTATTCTGTTTTTCTCGAAATGCTTTCAAATAATAGAGCTGAAAATCAACTATTAATTCATTTCTTTACCTTTTCCTGCTAAACAACATGTAATAGTATAGGACTGCAAGTCGGCGACTCAATCCAAAATTCAACAATGGAGTACAGAACTCTAGAGTAAGAGCTGCTGTCAGCGATTTTTATAATGATATTTTTTTGATGATGATGATTCCTATTTTTGTGATTGTTCAATCATACCTCCGTAAATACACCAGTTAAATCATAGGTTCAGAAATTTTCTTCCAAATGCTTCTAAATAATGAAAGTGGAAAGCAAGTAGTATTTCAGATTTTCACGATTTTCCGGTAAACAATATATCATACAGGAATGGAAATTTGTGAGCGTACTGATCTAGCCTTTAACAATTTTTCGAGCGAAAAATTTTACAGTAAACGATTTTGACGACGATACTGATTTGTGTCACTTTTCTATTTGGAAGCATTTTATAAAAAACAGACTGTATATCGGGCTACTATATATTTTATTGCTTAATTAAATCGAACAAAAGCAGAAATAGGTAAGCTGCGTCAAATACGAAATATGTTTCATCTTAATTGTTTAGAGAAAATAATCCTTTTAATTCTGTTCTCAAAATTCCATATTTGATATCGATGAATTCTTTAATAAAATTTATCATCCATAAATTGCTTCTAGCAATCAAACTTACATAAATTTCCTAATACCTTATCAAAGTTCGACAAATTTTCAATTTTCACATGTTAATGGTTGACGGAAGTATGAAAATTTTAAACGATCAAGGTTAATAAAAAATGAAAAAACATACAATAACAATTTGACATTTTTTGCTTTTAATATCGAAAAGTATCGTTGATAATCTTGGACGGATTCAGCATAGTTATGTGAATACCGGAAGATACGACGTTGAAAGCTGTGCTTTTTAATGTATTGGAAAATTTTCCCACTTCGTTTTCATGGTTTTGCGAAGACACTCGAAGCATTCGAGATATAAAGGCCAAAATAAAAAGGCCAAAACCCACTTTCGATTTGGACAAAACTACGTCAATACCTGAGTGCTATTCGATAAATTTTGATTGCTCGACCAGATAATTGAAGAAAATTTTCAGCTGTCATCGAAAAATTTTCTTCATTGATTACAACATAAGCTGACTAGTCTTTTTGCATTGAACTTACTTTTATGGGATTGCTGCAATTGCTGCTTATTTTAAAATGAATGGAATACATACGACAACAAAAAAAGCTTCATTTTTCTGCACGATGCTCACGAAGTGGAAAACTTTATACTGAAGAAAAAAAAAAGAATTTCCTGAGAGGCGAAAATAAAAAAAAACAACATCATGCTTATCCATTTTTGATTTGGTCAGGATATCGACGCGGAAATGCATTTTATCAGATTACTAGAGAAAATTTTCAGTCGGTCTGTTTATCGCTGATACGGAAAAGCGTTCCTCATCGAATACAGTAGTGAGCCTATTATTTTTCCAAATTGAACTTACTTTTATCGGTTCTCCGTATCAGTCATTTCAATGCAACTTGACTTTAATTTGAAACTGCTCAAGATGTTCGCACTGTCATATGCTCCTTAGTATGTATGGGATCACTTAAATTAGATATCAATTTTATTTGTAAAAAAATTCCTTACCAAACTGAGAATCATATAGTGGTCCTTTGTAAAGGAAACGATTCCTTAAAATTTCAATTTTATAGATCATATTATAGTAAATAAAGTGTTAGTAGCATGTATTTTTGTCAAAAATTACTTCGTCAGTTGATTTTGATGAATTCTATGAAGTCATCGGCATATATTGTCAGCCTGCATATTTTCAGGTACAAAGTACCAAAAGTCAACAGGGTTCCTCAAATAATAATGTCCACATTTTGGTGTCGTATGAACGATACAGCTTCAAAAGACAACCATACCTTGTGCGTGGATTTCAACGACGACCACGGCGCCTCGCTAGGTTCCTGGGAACCGTTATTCCTTTTCTACTCCCGAAATTTGCACGTCACATTGAGTTCAGTTATTTGCGTTGTGGGACTTTTGGGTAATTTGCTGTTAATGACCGTACTCCTTCGGCCCAACATGTTAAGCCAAGGGGGCCACGGCGCCGTGCACGTCATTTTGGCCTCGATAGCCTTGACGGACTTGCTGACCGATTTTACGAATTTGATTTACGTGATGGGCCGCTCGATCCACACCCGAAACGACCACAAGGACCAACAAAATCCTTGCGATTGGTCCACGTTCTTTTTCTACGGATACACGTGGAACGTGTTTGTTTTGGTGCACGCGGACATCAGCGTATTTTTGCACGCTCTTAGCCTATACTTGACGGTCGTTTTGGCCTATATGAGGGTCAGGGTCATCTATTCGGGAGGCGCCAACGTAGGAATGAGGAGCGGCGGCAGGAACGTGAGCATGACTCAGAACGAGATCAAGTCGGGAATCTGGCATATTATAGGTTTGTGAAAGTTTTTCCAGGTTCGACGATCAACAGGCAATATTGTAGTTTCACACACACCTTTTAAAATTCACAGACTTATCAAGGATGACAATATCGATATAAGTGCGCTTTCGTACATAATTTTTTGATGGCTTTTCAGAAGAGTCAATATTCTTTATCATTTCTACTGTAAGATGTTGATCGTGACATTGCCGTAGATTTCGATTTTTAGGTATGCAAAGTCGACGACAAAAAGTATGGGTGCACCTTAAATAACTGCAGCTCAGGCCAAGGGTTTTCTAAAACAACATGGAACATGACAACGCAGTATATTAGCTTTCTGATGCACAACTCAAATAACTGCAGTTTTTTAGTTATCTTTTCAAATGGATATCCTAATCCGGACTCGATCGAATCTTTTCAATTTGCAATTAAACTTCTATCAATTTTATCCTATTTTAGCCTATCTTCCTTCCTCACCCTATTATTGTGATCAAAAAATATTCTCTTTGTGTCCTCAGGGCTATTTTGTGGGCTAAACTTTCACCAAAAAATGCCATTGTATAGTCTAGGCCAACTTTTGTCATACGATTACGGGATAGCTTCTGTTGTTCCATTGTCCCGAATTACCCTCAAGCCAATTCTTCGTCATTTGGACCTTAATTTCTCAACGTTTCTTGATATTCAAAATGTATGTCGAATTCTACACCGCCTGTACTGATCACTGCCAGAATTTAACATGGAAGCTATACAATTTTGGAACACGGGGAGAAGATTTACGACGTCTGAGCAATCCTGTTCTAGACTACAATTTGTTTCTGCTATCAAGAACAGAAAATTTGGATACCACGTTAATCACACTAGCTCAGTTTTTTTTGAAAAACAATTAAGTTAATGCAAAGAAGTCAAATTCATACTTAAATTTCCTACCTTTGCGGTGTGTCTGTTCAACTGATTTCCTGCACGGTATAACCTATTTTTCCATAACTTTGATCACCTTTAATATGCCACATAGTAGGAATGCCTTTTTCACAACTTTTAGTTACGGCACAGATGATATTCAGAACCCCAAATTCTGATCAATCCGCTGATGATCGGATTATCACAGGATGTAGAATTCAAGCAGCAATTCGAATTCGCTGGCATTTGAAATAAAAATTCGAATTTTGACCTGAAAATTCAAAAAATCACTGCAGTACAAAACTCTTGTTCGAATTTTCTGTTGCGTTTAGCCTTTTGTTTTGATATGGGTTCTGATCACCCGGTATTCGTAAAACATGATTAAATATTAAGTTTTCTTAGAATTACCCGTTGCTTAGCTTGTCCAATAATAACTGACATTTTTATTACATAATTGAGGTATATATACTGAATATTTTAAATCGGGTTGAGAACGTTTTTCTGCATCTTCCATCGTAAATTGTTTTTTTGTACGTTTGGGAAACACCAACAAAATTAGTGAATTAGTCGTGCGTAAACACGTTCTTATAAATTAATAACACACGTCTAAATTGATTAGATAGATAGAATTTTTTATGAAAGTGCATGGAAAAACGTGGGAGTGGTAAAAATGTAGATCTGACAAACACATCAGTATAAGAAGTTTCAAGTTTGAAAAAACTACAGTAATATCTATGTTCTACTGCGCAATAGCTCGAACGTAAGGAGTGCATTACGTAAGTTGGTTTCGCAGGAGGAATTGAGAGACGATTTTTTGTGCCAGTAAAGCATTTCAGAGGTTGAAAAGAGGTTCTGATCGTTTTGAATACATAACCAAGACGGAGAAAATTATAAAAGCGTGGAAGAATTGAAAACCGGAAACCGGAAATTTCCACATGGCAGCATTGGAAGATTTCAACTGGCAATCAGCAATTTTTGATTTCACAGATTTTCTTGAATCGTATTTGCATATAATATTACAGTCAGCAGATTTACATTCCGTCAAATATTCATTTCAAGTCGAAGATTTCGAAGTTTGATCCTCAATACCTTCACGAATTTTCAATTTTGAACAGAGAGCTCCACTTATAGTTCATAGCGCATCAATTTACCGTATATTAAGTTTTTAGGTTGCTCTAATTTTTGACGTATTTGGTCGGTTTTCAAAAAATGTATCCTAAATGGTTTCACCCCTATTCAGCGAAACACACAACAGCGAAACTCAAAATAGCGAGACTCAATGCGGCGATTCTCAAAACAGCGACGTATCACAACAGATTCTAAAAATGACGAATTTTCTGAGAAGTTATCGGAAAATGGAGATTGGGCGGGTTAGACGTATTGGCGCATGGCCCATTTGGTCCTCCATTTCGATCTGGTGGATGCTGTTTGTCACACACTTTGGCACCAATCGCCACATTTCTGACATTATGACTCTATCACGACATGACCACTTTTGATTCTGTTTTGTTTATTAATAGCATATCTACATGCATGTTTTTTGTTTGTTTTTTCCTTTATTGACTTATTCCCTTTTATTTTCTTCTCATTTTGAGCCACTTTTTGTTTCTTTTTTTCAGGATTTTCAGAAATATAGTTTTATTTTTCTGTCGTTACCTTTCTTTTTAACAAAAAAAATCCTATAAAAAATATGAGTTAAATTCATTTTTTGAATGCTTCTGAAAGAGGAAAACGTAGAGCAAGTTCTATTCCATACTTTTGTGATTTCCTGTTGAACCACAATTCCTGTAGGAGAGCAAATGTGGGCATCCATTTACCTAATCCTTAAAAATGTTCGGGTAAAAATTCTACTGTAATATTTCGGTGCGAACAACTTTAAAGATAGTATTTATTTTCGTCAAGAATTTTTGATTTAGATAAAAATTTGATAAAAAATAACAGACTATAGATTTCATTGAATGTTATTTATGGATAGTAGAAGATGTCACTTCGAGGAACGGGCTAGGGAAGCTAAAAAGTCGCTGATGCAACCGCCATCTGGTTAGTATAACGGATAACGCAGGATAGTATAAAGCAGAATATGGCGTTCAGAATTTTGATTGAGAAACATTGCAAGAAGATGATATTCTTTGGCACCTAATGAACTTGATTGGAATTTCGTATGTAATTTTTTCTAAATTTTTGCTCGTTCTCTCAGGAGCTACTATCGTCGTCGCAATTTTTTGTATACCCAATTTCATGCGCAACACCATAAAAAAGGTTGCCGCCGAGGTGTGCCCGTTTCGAGCACCGCTTCAACAATATGAAAATCTTTCATCGTCCCATTTCCCCGACCGATACAAAAATATCAGCAATATTGCTCAACGAGTCGCGTTTTTCGACCGTTACGAAATCGTATCGCCGGATTTTTGGAATACGTATTACGAAAATTTCACTTTTTGGATCAACGGTATAACGTCCAAAATCGTGCCCTGTTTTTTATTGACTGTTTTCATGGCACTTTTGGTGCAAGTTATAGTGACCAGTACGAAAAGTCGTCGAAAATTGATCGCTCGTAAAAATTTGTCGCCGGCGGATCCTCCGCCCTCGGCTTCTAGTTCTTCGTTGATAACAGGCGCCGACCGAACGACGGTCATTCTTTTGTCCATCGTTTTTATTTTTTGGCTCACCGAATTGCCCCAGGGCGTTTTGTTGATCGGTAGTTCGTTCGACAAAGCTGTTTTTCACGCTTATCGACTGATTGGCGACGCTTTAGATTTATTGAGTTTGGTGAATAGCACAGTAAATTTTATGCTGTACTGTTCGATGAGCGCCAAATTTAGGCAAGAAATTTGGCGTATGGTTTTACAATGCGTTGGTCGGGGACGCGAAACGACGACCGGGCCGACGATCAGGGATAAAAAAAGCAGAAGCGGGAAACGTATAGTTTTCGGCGGTGGTCAAAATGGATCCTCATCCGTATTTAATCGCAGCAACGAAAAATCCGAGTACAACACGTACAATGAACGGGAATATGTTGAATTGCCCGTCATTCCCGAACGTTGCACCGAAGAAGATTGAGACACACTGTCTCATATTCATTTTGTAAATAAATATATTCGAATATACAATAAATATATTCAAATAGATAATAACGAGTCATTACTTCAATTAGCTTTATCTGCTGGATGGCCTGCAATGAAATTGTCATTTATAATATATCAAGAATCATGTTTGCTGATTCAGGAAATTTCTATAAGTTGGATCTATTATACTGTTGATAAAATCCCTGTAGCGCCGTGCGTGTGCGCCGCCGCCGTTATCTAACCCAATTTCGTGGATCTATTTACGTCAAAATGTTGGCATCATCCAGTAAAATATTTTTAAAAAACACTATGTCGCACGTCAACAATCGAAATAAGGTGATTGTGAATTATCTGCCATACGTTCGTTTCGTTGTTACTGTTTACACCCAATCAGAGGTCCGTCCGTCCGTCCGACCCAGCGTTTTTTTTGTGCACGGACATTTGTGCCAATTGGCACAAGAGGCCAAAAAAATTTGTGCCAATGGCACAAAAAAAATTTTCTGCTAGAAACATGCCGAAAACTGTGGGAAAGTTTTAGGCCAAAAGTTTGATAAAAAAGTTAACGTTTACGGATTAATTTTTTGTAAAAATCGTGCCCAACCTATTTTTCAGCTAAACCATGTCAGTCAGTGAGATAAGAAAAAACTGCGCAAGAAAGTAGTTCACGACGACTCTAAAAGAAATAGAACGCTAACAAAATTTAAATACTCTAGAATTGTTTAGGAACTTCAAATTGGTTCAATTTTCGACTACGAATATGAATTATCTACACCTTATGTTTATGTATTTTAAAAAAATGTGAAAACGAAAACTGCGTGAATTTTCGATCAAGACATTGTACCATCACCAACGATATCGATTTTTCTATTAGAATTAATCAAACACAAAAAGTAAAAATTTCAGCTTCGAATCCGAATCTGACTGAATTAACAGAGAATATTCAGAATTTCTTTCATTCATCAGTCATTGACATCCTATAAAACTTTGCTGAAACAATACCAATACACTGTTCGAAAGAGAAATCGTTCACGTTCGGGTCAAATATATAAATAGGAAATATTATATTCATTGACTCGGCGCGAAGCGCCGAAATATTTTTGCGTTTTCAGCCCCTAAAACGTCTAAAAACAAGGAAAATCAATGTTTGACCAGTTTTGGCACAAAAAAAACACTGGTCCAACCAGTTGGGATAGGGGTAATTGGTAAACCCAAATTTTGAGGTGGGTGTGTGTGTGGGTCCCAAAATTTCCGGTGTAGAAAAGATCCCAAAAAGTAGAAAAAATTTCAAGAATTTTACCCAAAAAGGTCAGAAAAGCTGCCTTTTTCTACATTTTTCCGAGTTTGTGGGGGTGGAGAGTTGGGGATGCCTATAATTGAGGGAGGGGCTAGGGGGACTCATACCTGTAATTGTGGAGGACCCCCACCCCCAACCTGGTCAACCCTATACCCAACCCAACCCTCCAAACTTGGAAAAAATTAGGCAAAAAGTTGCTTTTTTGGGAAAACTTTCGATATTTTTCCGACTTTTTTGGGGGTTTTTCGACTCCCCTCCCCAAAATTCTGGAAATGTTGTTACCCATACCTGTAATTAGGGGGCCGGGGTCGGGGGAGGACCCCCCAACTTGGCCAACCATATACCCAACCCCCCCCCACCAGTTTGGGAGAAATTAGCCTTTTTTGGGAAAAATTTCGACTTTTTTCGACCCCCTTCCCCAAAATTTCGGATTTATTCCCCCCCCCCCCCCAACTGGTCGGACCTCTTATAGGTATGTTGTTACCCCCACCCCAAAATTTTTGGTTTACTCTCCCCCCAACTGGTCGGACCTCTTCATACCTGTAAGAGGTCCGACCAGTTGCGGGGGGGGGGGGGGGGTAAACCCGAAATTTTGGGGGAGAGGGTCGAAAAAAGTCAAAATTTTTCCCAAAAAAGGCGCTTTTTTGCCAATTTTTTCGGAACGAGTATATTTTAGCTCAAACTCTCAAATTTGCTCAAATTGAGCTTTTTCAATTAGTTTGACACTTGAGAAAGTCAATTAGCACATTTTCAAAGCGCGGAATGGCCCCTACAGAAAAACTCTACCTACATCAAGAATCGAACCTGGCCCACCACCCTATGGACTTAATACGTGTACCACTACACAATTTCCCCAGAAAGTATCAACACTATATTCCTTTAAGACCCTCGATACTATTTAAACTAACAACTTCATTTGGAAGAGCCTCAACAGCGCTGGCTGTACCCTTAAGTCTAAGGAAAATTTTAAAGGAAAAATAAATGTCTACTCACTGATTACAGAAATCGATGAAAATCGAAATTATTGAAATACTAAACTAAAATTAGATTTCTAAATTCCTTGACTTTCGACAATAAAGGGTAATATTTTCAACATGGTCTGAAAATCTTATAAAAGTCTGAAAATAGTTATATGTGAATTTTATCGCAAAATACCCTGCAGAATTTGAACCGGTCGTTCAAATTTCGTCATTTTTTCTTTCCGCGCTTCTATTTCGCCTGTAATAATTAAAGAATGACTATTAATGGTATGAATGGAGGGCAAATTCATTTCGGGCGCGATGCGCCCGAAATAAATTTTCCCATTTTTTCAAGTCTGGGGAGGGTTGTGTATATGGTTGGCCCCCAATTACAGGTATGGACAGACATGCACGGCAAGAATTTTCCAATGGGAGGGTCCATCGATTTTTTCTCCTGGGGGTTAGAGGGGGTGGGTGAGCAAAAAAAAAACAGAAAAAAGTTCTGCAAGCCTGTTTTTCATACAAAATATGCACAAAAATCATAAAAAAGCTGTCTTGGAAAAAGTTCAGGTAGGGGTGTTAGACGATTTTTTTGGCCAGGGGGAGGGTGGCCAGGGTTCCAGGTATGGGGGTTTATCCCCCCTACTCCCCTATCTAGCATGTATGGGTATGGACCTCTTACAGGTATGGGGGGACCCCACGCCTAACTTGGCCAACCCTATACCCAACTCTCCCTCAACTCCACTCCCAACTTGGAAAAATTTTAAAAATTAGCAAAAAAGTGCCTATTTTGGCCTCTTCTGGGGAAATTTTCGGCTTTTTTTTACCCCCCTCAACTGGTCGGACCTTTTACAAGTATATATGGGGTTGGGTGTAGGGTTGGCCAAGTTGGGGGGGGGAGGGGGTTCCGCAATTTAGGTGTAGGATTCGACAAAGGTGGGGGGTCCCCCATCCAGCTCCTAAAATGCATAAAAATCGAGGAAATTTAGTCTTTGACCTGTCTAAAAGTTTGTTCCAATTGGCACAAACGCTCAAAATTTTTCGTACCATTCCATATTTTTTGTGTGCCAAAAACCATGTTTTAGCTCAAAAACTGCACGGCAACCAAATTTATTGCCAAGTTGCACAGTGCAACCATGACGGCCCTTTTGATTAAGTTATAGGGTTTCCTGTCCCGAGATGCATTTCATGCGTTTCTATATAGAAAATGCTGACAATTTTCCGGCGTTCTGCGCCGGATTTTGAAGGATTTATAATTCATAGTATTACTTCTAGTGCGCGTTTAGAAAATGTCATCGTAACTTGAGCTCATAACTTTTAAATTTCAACGTATTTTGGATAGATGTATGATGTTGTATTGTTTTTTGACGTATTTGACGAGAATCAGGATTTTTCTCGATTATTTTCACGAAATCTTTCTGCGATCCTTGACAGATTTTGACTTTTGTGAACATAAACTTTTTGCATTTGGAAAATGATTAAAACATCATCAGCATAGGGCAATGGCTGAAGTTCTTGTTCGTTGAAGAATCCAAATTCTTTATTGCCTGCCCAGTTTTTTGAATTTTAGTTTGCCTGACTGAAAGATCGTTGAATGCACTGAAAAATTTGACGTTTTATTCAAAAAATAAATGCAGAAAATATAATTTTCGAGCCTTTTAGAATATTAAAATGCAAAATTTTGTAGAAATTACTCATATTCGAATCTAAAATAAAATACCTGCCGCGCTTTTTTATGCTTAAGATCATTCGAAAACAATCTCTATTGATATATAATTAAGATTGATAAATTACTGTCTTCAGATATATATTTAAAAGAATGTTCAGAAAGGTCAAAAAACATAATTAAAGCGTCTGATGACATTCTTGAGCGGGAAAACGATTTCACGAAAATAAAAACAAAGTTTTTGATCTCTTTCACCAAATGTTAAAAAATCACGATCATCATAGATTATAATCCATATTGGTTTGATTTCAATTTATCTCTCAATTTTTCAATCAGAATCATAAAAATGTCAGTAACAGATGAATTCATGAGAATCGTGAATATGCTTTCAACTGCTGCAGAACACTAATTTTGTCGTTCATCAGCACAATGAGACTGACCTGATTAGATTTTTCTTTGTTTTTTCCTCGTTTTTGCAGGTTACTGACTCCAAAAACATTAGAATGTTTGGGTATGCTCCTAAAGTTCATAAAAAAGCATCCGTGGCCAAGGCCGTATTTAGGGGGGGGGGCGGGGGGCGGCCGCCACCCCCTTGTAACTTTGTGTCGATTTTGTGCCTATCACTGAGAAAAATCTCAAAATTTTCCGGCGCTTCGCGCCGGTCAATGAGTATAACAGTCATTATTTTCAATCAGGCACGGCCATTATCATATCTACTTCGACTTACTAGTTAAACTTCAACAGTTTCAATCAACTGAATTACCTCATCTCTTATTTTATTAGTTACAAGACAAAATGTTGGGCATGTTTCTCACAGTGGGAAAACTTTTTTGATTTAAAAACCGAAATGATGCAATGTGGTGAACTTCAGAAGGTCAAACCCTCAAAATTTGCTGGCGCTTCGCGCCGTTCCTGAGTATAATAGTCATTGTTCCCTATCAAGCGCGGCATATCTACTTCCACTTTACTAGCTAACTTCCATCAGTTTCTATCAACTGATTCACTTCATCTCTTCTTTTACTAATTAAGAGCCAATATTTTGCTGATGATTTAGGTTTTTGATCACTTCTTAAAATTTTATTCTCTTACTTCGTTTGGAGTTTTCCAAAAATTTTGAAACGTGAGCCTTTTCAATCCCCATTGAAAACTGATGAAAACGTCATTTTAAGACTGTAAATTTAGAGCTCCTATATAGGAAAAATTGTTGTAAACATTCATTTTCCAGCATTTTGGAACACAAAAATCTGAAAATTTTTTTGGCGCTGCGCCGAAATAAGAAAGGTATAACAATCTATTAGTTTAATTCCAATTTTATCATTGTTATGGGAAAATTAATTTTTCAGCCTTTTAAAGTGTAAAAACCTGAAAATTTTCAAAAAATATTTTTGCTCTGTCCGCCCCCCCTAAAAAAATTCCTGGCTACGGCCCTGTCCGTGGCCATATTATAATCATCCTTAGGAATTTGGATTATTAAAAAGATTTCGGTATGGTTCCAATGTGGAAAAAATCTTCGAGGAAAAGACGTGTTCCAGGCTCTAAAATAAAAAAAACACGGAAAAATTTGCCCGCGCTTTGAGTCGGGTTCTATTTTATAATTCTTGGGATTCGCCCATCCATTGTTTATCTCGAAATCGTGCTTTTTGACGAAAAAGTTTTCGGAAAAGGGAAAAATGATGGGGTTCTAGAAAAAGGTGAATTTTGGTGCGTTTTACAAGGTCAAAATCTCAATTTTTCCAGTTTTTTTAAAACTAAAACCGAGTTTGAATTCGGAAGTATCGTAAAAGAAATTTTCAGAAATTTCAATTTATTTAAAGTTGTGAAAGTATGAGTACATTTTTTCAATTTGTAAAATGATAAAGACATGTTTTTAAACAGAAAATTTTAACATTATGTTTCTTGATTAAGTCATAGGGAAATTGAATTTCTACCTATTTAGAATGTCAACAAATAAAATGAAAAAGAATAGAAATAGTATAAATACATAGAAGCTGCTTTTTCCATACCGTGTACTTTTTGTGCTATACATGAAAGACATAAACTCAAATGCTATCTAGAAGAGCGCTTTTTCCCTCAATCGAAGGTTTTAAGGCCTAAAATTCCGAAAATCAGAAAAAAATGTCGGACTGATTTCCAAATAAAAAAAATAAAATTTTAGGGTTTCGCTAGTAATCAAAAAGAATATAAAATCGCGGATTTCTCTCCATTTTTTCATTTTCTTAGTTAATACCATCAATTTTCGGTCAAAAATTTCTGCAGGAAGTATCAAGATTACTATTCAATGAGCACAATAATTCATAAATAAAGCGTCTGTAAATATTTTTGATTTGGGGAAAAAGATTTGACCTATTTTTTATTTGATGATAGCAGTGACGTTTGAAAGCTTGGTTTCAAGAATTACGAATTATTAGAAGTCTTCGAAGAACTAAAATCAATAGGAATCGCTGCCTTCACTTGATTTCATTTAGTATGTATATGCAGCCCATTTCTTATCAAGCAAATTTTTTTCAGATAATCGAAGAAAGCCAGTGTTGGAAAGAACGAAAGTTGGAAATTTCATCCTCGAAGGCGCGCGAAAATGGCTTTTGTCTGAAGCGAGGCCATTCCAGTCCGCGAAATTCTCGACGTTCAAAAACGCAAAAGTTTCAAAGTTCACAGGATCCGTTTTATTGGACGAAACAACTTCACAAACTGGAAAATGAAAACTCTGATCGGTGAGTCGGAATACATTTTAGTTTCTCATTGATTTATTGTTATTGAATTGCGTTGTTTGTCACAGTTGGCGACATGACGGCTTCATGGAAATGCACCGTGAAGATTTTGCGGATAAAACAGAACAACAGGCAAGACACAACGAACTACAAAGTCAAAATATAAGAAACGGAAGTGAAGCTCTATTTTATGGACCAAAATTGCCTCCAACGCTGGATTCTATTGAACGACCGCCAGTCGGAAAGACGAAACGCTTATCGACGATAAAAAATAAAGAATCATAAGACTAAATGTATAGTTACACGAATTTTTTCGATTTTGTAAATACATATTGTATTCAATCGATTTTTGGTTCAGTATAGTTCAAAAAACGTTACATTATTGTTTCCGAATCAGCGGTCATTTTTTTGCGGAGAACACTTCCGACAAGTGAACTACTTCGGTACCTTATTTTACGGAATTTGAAAAAGTGGCACAAATAGGAAATTCATTCGACGATTTTTCACGCTATAGTTTGCTCTTACTGTAGGATCGGACAACAGACTCCAACTAACATGGTTACCAGCCTACCATCTCAATTGCTGATGAGGACCGTTGTGTAAAATGGACATGTTAGATTAGGTTTCACTCCTGTTCAGCGAAATTCAAAGGTACCGAGACTCAATACAGCGATTCTCAAAACAGCGAAGTCTCAGAACAGATTCTCAAAATGACGAATTTTCAAAAAAATTATCTTTAAAATGGAAAAATTTAGATTGGGCGGGATAGACGTTTTGGCGCATGGCCTATTTGGTCCTCCATTTCGATCTGGTGAATGCTGGTTGTCACACATTTTGGCACCAAACGCCAGATTCTGACAGCCACGACATAACAGCTTTTTTGTGGTTTTTTTATTAACATATCTACATGCATGTTTTTTGTTTCTTTTTTCCTTTATTGACTTATTCCCTATTATATTCTTCATATTTTGAGTCACTTTTTGTTTAATTTTTTCAATTTGTGAATTTTTGTTCTATTTTTTATTTACTTTTTATTACATTATTTTACCTTTCGTGTCCTTATCATTTGTTTTTTGCTATGCTTACGAAGCTCTCAGTACGAATTCTCGTGCGAAACTCCCAGAGCACATTCAAACGTTTTGCAAAAATGTTTTTCTGACACTTTTTTGTGATTTTGGAATGGTCCGTTCGCGCATATCTACCGCAAATGCAGCACAAAAAGCATGTCAAAGTTAGACGGCCAAGTGCAACTAAAAATAGACTACTAAAAAATGATTTTAATTACCTAATTAGCATATAAAAATGATGTGTGCGTTTACTGTCATGCATACAACTTTTTACTATTCGCTTTTTTGAGAATCACTGCTTTGAGACTTCGCCTTGAGAATCGCTGTTTTGAGACATCGCTCTTTCGAGAATCGCTGTCTTGAGACGTCAGTGTTTCGAGAATCACTGTATTGAGACTTCGCTGCTTTGAGGATCGCTGTATTGATACTTCGATGTTTTGAGTCTCACTATTTTGAGACATCGCTGTTTCGAGAATCGCTGTATTGAGACTTCGCTGTATTCAGAATCGCTGTCTTGAGACGTCACTGTTTCGAGAATCGCTGTTTTGAGAATCACTGTATTGAGAATCGCTGTTTTGAGACTTCGCTGCTTTGAGGATCGCTGTATTGAGACTTCGGTGTTTTGAGTCTCGCTATTTTGAGTTTCGCTGAATAGAGGTGAAACCTTTCAGTGTTGACTCGCCGCTGGATTGACCATATGCGAAATGAACTCTCTTCTGCTAATCAATCTGAGAAAAATGGCGGCAGCGTACGCAGATTATTTATTATTTGCATGAACTTTTTTTCTTTCCGAGGCTCCGGAAAAAATGGACTGTTAGTGTAGTGTAACATGGAACGCAGTCGAGTATAACCATCGAATTGAGGAGTCGTCGCATTCAGCCCCAATCTCATTTTCACAGATTAAAAGTTTCTTGGAAGAAACAAGTAATTTGACCCATGTTCAACAGAAGAAAATTTCAAAAACCGTAATTTTTACTGAACACATTGATTTTAAAAAACGTACAAATCGAAGAGAATATAAATTTATGTGCCAGAATATATTTTTGAAATACATTAGGACGGAGAACCAATTTACATTATGCTTCTTGATGACAGTAAGACCACGTAAAAATGCACCGAGAAGATAAGTAACATTGTAACAAACACACTAACAAAGTGAACTGCAAAATTTGGCAATAACAATTTGGTCGAGAAAGGGCGAAATTTTGTATGGATAACAAAAAGAACCTATTTTAAAAATATTAGCAGCAACAAAAACAAATTCTTATGATCGCGGCTAATAAGAATAATTATAATACATAAATTATGCGCAACTTTCCACAAATTCCGAAGAAACGAGTTTTAAAATGAAAACATGAGGTACTTCCCGAACGCCGGAATAACGACACATTTCAGAAGAAATCTAGAAATACTCCACACGATTTGTAGAACGCTTTGGATATTCGCAACTTACAAAACAATGTACAAAATTTGCATATTTAAACAGAAGACACCCATAAAATGTAAACACCGGAACGATTTAATACTGCGATGAAAGAACACTGTGAAGACGGTTAAGGAAGTAATCCTCTCACATTGCGCAAATTACTTAATCAAGATATTGTCAGAAAGGGAGACTAGATTGTGAAACTAAACTGAAAAAAGTACTTAGCTTGAAATGTGAGAAATACTGTGATGAATCGTGGAAGAACAATCCATACAATTCACTAGTAATTAAATTACTCTTTGCTTAAGACTTGCAAAAACACTCAAATGAAAACCTCCCCAAGACGGTTTTTATGACAAATCTAGATTCTTGGTTTAATGTATTGAAGAAATGCGGAATTTGAGCTATTATTTCGCATTTTAGCACGAAATTTTTTTTTGATCAACAGTCCGGTCGGATATGTATTACATACGGGTTAAAAAAAGCTTGAAATTATCAAGGTACCGTTTTCAAGGAAATTTCGGATGATAATTTGATTGAACCTCGATCGTTATGAAACGATATTACATTGTTTAAGCTCGTCGATGATTCGAGATTCGATTTGGGTATATTGACACTATTCTCAGCCATTAAACGGTACATTTCCTTTTTACAATAAGCGGCCGATGGACGTGACTCGGGGTTATGGAGCCAGCATTGACAAATTAATCTTTCCAGCCGAACCAAATACTGGAAAAAACATTAAAACTTGAAAATAACTTACTTTTCAAGAAATGGATCAATTTTCGTAGAACTGATTATTTGATAGATATGATTAAGTAACGAACTTCTCCCACATTTTTCTTTTCACGCTATCTGTTCAAAATTAGAAAATTAATTTCACGAGAACGGTTCTTTAGTTGAAACATACACGAACTTGTCTGCAGAAAATGGAGTACTTATTTTGCATTTTCTTATTCTCCGCCAAACCACGCGTCATTTGGAACCGAAAATTTTAAAGATAATTGCTAATTTTGAAAACTTTTCTCGAGTGAAAAATTATTCACTAAAAGCTTAGTGTGTGTAGACGATTTTCAACTCAGAGATAGAAAACAGCAGTATATCATGGCAGAAATTAGCCTCACCGAATATTCCGATTAGGTCAACTATTTCTAATTTAACTAGCCTTTTTATAAAAATCGAGCTATTAGGCTATAGTACTTGAAAAATTGAAAGAATTATGATAAAAAGGTTAGCCTGCTAAAGCAAAACGTGCGTTAGCCGGGAATCGAACCCGGGTCGCCCGCGTGGCAGGCGAGCATTCTACCACTGAACCACCAACGCCTGACCTTCACTTCCACTATCATTGATTCAGCAAAGACAAAACCCTATTTTCAAATTAATTCCCAACTTCCAACCCTATGTGACATTCGATTCAACAGGAAATCGAAAAAATATAAAATATTACTTGTGAAATACAATAGTCACAACATATTTTCAACGAAAATCGTCGAAAATTATATTTTTCCCACCAATTACAGGGTGAGTAAAAAAAAATTCGACCGGTGCTGACCTCTGTAACTTTTGAACGGATGAAGCTCTTTCAATGCGGATTGCTGCACTAGATTGCCCTGTTTCTTTGCTATACGGACCAAATTTTATGCTCCTAGCATTTATGGTTACTGTAGAAATAGAAATTTAGTAAAAGTGGTCATTTTTCAAAAAGTAAAAACTGTGAAATCAAAGTAAAAGTTGTCCTATTGTGAGAAAAGTATTGTAAAGCTTTTTACATACAATAATACTCCAAAAGTCACCCAGATTTGTAAGTTACACGTAATTTAAAGTCATTAACTTCTAGTTTCAATATGGGGCGAAATTTCGCCAAAATCAAGAGCTCTTGTTTTGAAACTTTGCAGATTTTATGTCAGATGTTTTATCTATCGACTGCAGGAAACCGCATTAAAAAAGCTTCACCGATTTGACAGCTATGAAAGTTAGTACGGTCGCGAATTTCTGAAACAGTGTTTCACTTTTCAGATTAATTTCATAATCAAAATATATTTTCAACAAAACATCGTTCGAGCAGTGACAAGGGGTACCAAATATTTCTATTCAAAATTGTCATCACCGGGCTTGCGTGCTATAACTGATGCAATGCCTTGATCCACTTCAACTAGAAAATAATCAATTACGGCTGCTTACGCTTTTAGTTTGACAGATTTTTGATGAAAATCGACATGTGGATACATTTGAACTAACCATTCATGAACAACTAGGTGCCATGGGGAATGTGCGAATACACCACTAATCAGGTATAATTTTGGTCAAGATGACCATACTTTCCAAATAAAATTTAATTAGTATGATCCTAAAAAATTTAAAAAACTGAAAAATCAGGTAAAAAACATATTTCTGGAGTAAAAACCAAAACCTAGAAAATATTTGCATCCAGAAAAAACTTAAAACTCACGCTTCACCAGCCCTGATTCCTTCACGATACATTCCTCCGAGAGGAAAAAATACGATGACTTCAGATGGCTCATATAGAATATATATATTTCAGCAAAAAAGTTAAATAAACCAGATCCTTTGACGGAATTCATATTTTACAAAGGATGTAAATGTTGGAATTCATTTCCTTCGCATCAACAGATGTATCAAAACTCATAAAGTTTCAATTTTCAAGTTGAGAAGGTCCTCGTTACTTGACTCCAAGAAAATTTTAGTTGTGTGTCTTCTTCAAAGAGAATTATAGGCTGCGCCACAGCACATAATCATAACCCAGACGTTCGCGGCTAGCTCAGATCGTGATAAGTCGAATATGCCATAATTTCAAATATTTTCCTACGTTTAGTTTATAGTACATGTTCATGTTTAAAGTCTACCAAATACCCTTATCTCACCTTGTTGTTTTTATTGGCTGGAAATTTCGGCCGTCCCATAATTTCTGCAATAAACTTCTTCAGAAATATTCGCTGATTATATACAAGTTTACATTCGCGCTTCATTTCTAAAAATAAAACAGAATTTGATAATTTGTGTTAAATTTCTATGAGTGGAAAATGCAGATTGTGCAAGAAAATTGATCACTTGCACATCATCATTATGGATTAGAGTGGTCCAAGCAAGCTGCCGTGTTGGAACTACAATATTTTAGGATTTTGTCGTCAAAATGCTCAGAAACGTTCGGAATTTTGTAACAATTAAACTCAAAACTGAATCATTGGAAAGTATCTTTGAATTTTCTTCGATTTCTAGATTTTTCCGAAAAATACGGATGAAAAATGGAGTGTTTTACAACTGGCTATGTTGAGCAAATAGTGAATGCGAACATAAATGAAGTTTTGGCACGTCAAACTCTTCATTTTGATGTTGAACACAAGAAGAAATAAATCTGAAATCTGGGGTACCTTTTCAATACTCTGTCCTACTAAGCGAACCATCGTTTTAAACCGCCAAAAAATTTCAATATGCAATTAAAACACGCAAGATCACTTCTCACTTTCTCTCTTTGCGAGCAATTTAGAAGTAGTGTCCGATGCCGACAGTTGATTTTGAAGCATTGCATCGTTTTGATTTGGATCTTCACACTGTTGTTCAACAATCGTTTGTAACTTTTGTACACGTTTCCTCATTATCAAAGCGGCATGCTAAAAAACAATATAACAATATAATTAAAAGAACCAGCTTTGAAGCAACAAAGTTAAAATAAATGCGACAAAATTAGAGAATTTGATTCAATATTTTTCAACGTCAAAGGCAAATTATTGGATAAAACTTGGTGCAAACCTCATCGTCCAAGCGTCCCATTTCAACCGCGATACGAAGATTTTCAAGTTCAACGCGACGTCGTTCGTTTTGTTCTTCGTTAATATACGGTAGGGCATACGAATCTTCGGTAAAATAACAAATCAAATCAATGAAAAATAAACTGACTGACTATTCTATGAAAATCAACATCAGAAAACTAAGCTGGGTGTCGGGTATAATGTTACAGACTTATCCCACGCTGAATTCTCAATGAATCCCAGCAGATTTCTAACCTTAATAGATTTTAAAGGTTATCAAGTCCCAATTTTTACGTGAAGTATGGCATAGTCAACTGTTGCTCAAAAACCTGATTGACTATTACGTAATATTACCTCAGCATGACATGCGTCTATTTCTTGAAAGTTTCGAGGAAATTTTTTTTAACTCAATTTTTTTTACAAATAGTACAAGTCCACCCACGTGGACCCTGATTTTGGCTGCCGTATATACGCGTATGATGTAGAATATGAATTTTCTTGAACATCTTAAGGGTCATTTATACTTGCCTTTTTCGGCGGAACGGAACGGAAGCAGTTTTTCCGCGCGTCGAGAGAGTATAGCAATTTTCATCGCGCGGAACGATGATTGAAAGTATAAATGAAGTCAACCGAAGTCGACCGAACCGGAACATTTCGATTGTGTCGCGCAAAAAATTTCGGTTTGAATGGTCCGTCTGCACGCGTACTCCGACGGAAAAATTAACTTTTTATTTTCGATATTTGAGCGAATTTCGCATGTTTTTTGATGCTTTAAAATTTTTTTTAGCAAATTTAACGATCCGCAACTACTTTTCTTGTTCTCATGCGCAATTTTCCGTCGCAATATATTTTTTTCCCGCCGATCTTTTCCCAAATGCGAAAAGAGGCCAAAATTTGCTTCCTATTTTTCCTCAAGTCGTTTTTTCGCTTATAAATGTTCAAATACGCTTTATTCAAGTGTTTGTGAGCTTTTTCGAATATTCTGATATTTTAAGAGGTGTTAATTCATTTAAATCGAAGAAAAATATTGAAAGCTTCGCGTTTAAAGCCATACCTGTAATTTGGGAAGGGGCATCGAGGACCTATAATTACCTGTAATTGGGACCCCACTTGGCCAGACTTGGAGAAATTGGAAAAAAATTAGGAAAAAACTGCCTTTTTTGGGAGTTTCCGACTTTTTTCGACCCCCCTCCAAATTTGGGGTTTACCCCCCCAAAGCACCCGTTTTCCCTCAAATGGGTTCTTTTGGGGAAAAAAATTTTGATATGAGGAAAAAGTTTTCGGCAAGATTTTCATGTTCGAAAAAAATTTTGGTAGTTCAGAACTGAAAAAAATTTTGGGAGCTCAGAACAAAATTTTGGGAGTTCAGAACAGAACCCCTCCCCCCAACTGGTAGGACTTATTACAGGTATGTTTGAAGCTCCTTTTCAGCAATGTCTGTTGCATAGATTCATTTTCAGTGTTTTAGAATATAAAAGTTCGAAAATTTTCGCGGCAAAGTGAAAAGCGATTTACAATCTATTATTCTGATTTAAATTTACATTCAGATGTTGCGAAAACTCATTTTCCAGCCTCCCAAAATTTGTTCCGGCGTTCAGGAACAAGAAATAAATTGACTCCGATATTCTTAACTTGAATCACAGAAATGTTAATGGCAGTTCAATTCATGGAAAATATATCATTAATATGCTTTCAATTGTTGTTGAATACCAATCTGTTGTTCACTAGCTCAATGTGACTTAC
This sequence comes from Romanomermis culicivorax, assembly GCA_963922205.1. Taxonomy (NCBI): domain Eukaryota; kingdom Metazoa; phylum Nematoda; class Enoplea; order Mermithida; family Mermithidae; genus Romanomermis; species Romanomermis culicivorax. The sequence goes on along the minus strand of CAWUHX010000307.1, from coordinate 206,284 downwards.
CAGACTAGTATTTTCCTCATTTTTGCAATTTAGTCACTCTGAAAACACCAGAATGTTTGCGTATATACCAAAAATGCAGAACTCACGGCCACATTATAATCGTTGTTGGAAACGTTGAAAATTTTCAGAAAACGAGGAAAAAAATTTTGGGTACGGTCAACTATCCAAAACCATAATGACTTTGAATAACATCAGAATTCGACTTTTAACGCCTTTATGATGATAAGTGAGAGCTCAAAAAAGATTTTGATGTTTCCAACACGAAGCACCGAAGAATTCGAAATTCGCTTAATGAATGTATTTTTGCTTTTCAGTCAAAATTTTGAAAGTTTACGGATAAATAACTGATTTAAAAATTTTCAAACGATGAATTTCTAGAAATTACGATTTTTGAACAAAAATTTCGAATCTAATTCTTGAAATGTGTAAGTGTTGGGAAAATTGATTTTCCAGCGCCGCAGAATGTTAACACCCAAAAACTTTTCCGGCGCCGAGCGCCGGAAACATAACATGTTTTTTAGCCTCTCACTTCTCATCGAGAAGCTCAAAAACACTTGAATAAAGCGTATATGAGCATTTTCAAGCAAAAAATGACTTGAGGAGAATGGGGGAAAATTTAGACCCCTTTCTTCATTTGGGGAAAAGTCCGGCGAGAAAAAAACAGTGCTGCGATGCTGGAAAATCGATTTACCGGAAATTTACTTCAAAAATTAGATTCAAATTTTCTGTTCAAAAATTCTATGTCCTAGAAATTTAGAAAAGCTACGAGTAAAAGTTTCCGACAACTACTTCCATAAAGCTTTTGAATTCAATTTACGCTAAGGAAAAAACAATCGTTCCAGAAAGTTTAGAAAGTTGACGTATTGATTTTTCTGAAAAATGTGCTGAAACACGCGCCCTAGATGGGTAACAAATAATGATGATTATTATAGTCCTAGAAATTAAAGAAAATTTTGAAATTTCGACCCCCTAAAATTCGCCAAAATGCATCATCTTTGCCATACATGCACATAGAGGAGGTAGGGGAGTATACCCTCATACCTGAGACCCTGGGAACCACCTGTCCCGAAAAAATACCCCTCCCTGAACATTTTCCAATGGCTTTTTTGATGATTTCTATGCGTATTTAGTAGAAAAAACATGCTTGCGGAGCTCTCTTTTTGTTTTTTTGCTCACCCACCCCTTATCTCCCCCTCGATGAAAAGTCCGAGGACACCCCTGGAAAATTCTTGCAGTGTGTGTCTGATCCTAGCGCCAAAATTTATTTTCTCTTCCAAATTTTTCCCCTCAAAAAGCAAGATTTGGGGGGAAACAACGGTCAGAATCGAGAAAAACCAGCCCGAAAATGAAATCCAATTTTTTTGCGGGGCTGTCGATATATCCATCACAAATTAAATTTAATGATGAATGCAAGAAAAATTTTTGTACGCAGAAATTAATAAAATTGCGCAATTTTTTTTGAGTCTCAATTTCCACTTTCGATCGAATAGTATAAGTGCGATTTTGCGGAGAACAACCGATGGCAAGCTCCAACCGAACCGAACAGAACGGAAATTTCGGTTCCGTTCCGTTACGTCGATTGCATTCCGTTCCGTTCCGCCGAAAAAGGCAAGTATAAATGACCCTTTAATTTGAACATACTAGCAATTAGGTACATGGCTTTACTTTCGAGCGCTTGATTTTCTACCAGCGTTCTACTGCGTATTTCCCATAGAATCAAAGCCATCGAGTAAATATCGGCTTGTTTAAACGCTTCGAATCGATTGCATTTCAACGTTTGCAAAAATAATTCAGGAGGATTATATCTAAAAAGTATCAATGGAAGCTTTTGGTTTGTTCAGTTCAGTTCAGATGTAAAGTAATCATACATGTAACGGGGCCCCGAGGTCTGGGGGGAGGGTCGAACGACTTTTTTGGGACCGGGGGTCAGTAATTCCCAAAACTTTGGGGAGAGGGGTCTCTCAAGGAAAAATCGATTTTTTTCAGGAAAAAAGTCAGAAAAATAGTTCAAAAAATTGTAATTTTTTTTCTAAAAAGACCGGAAAAATGTATTCATGGTGCGAAGCGCTAAGAAAATCCACATTTTTACCATTTTTGTTCAAAAATTGACATTTTTCAGTATTTTTTCGATCAAAAGTATGGGGTTCCCTACGGCTACCATATGGCTAGCCATGGGATTGGAAAATCCTGGGGGTGGTAGTCCAATGGCTAGCCATATGGTCGACGAATTCTTGGGGGGGGGTTCCCATGGCACTTCCCCCCAATTACATGTATGAAAGTAATATAGAAGTATAACAACTATTTTGACAAAAATTGGGAAATTATGTGCCGCATTCTGATCATTTTATCTAAAATTTAAGCGTAAAGTAATGTGGGGAGTAGTGATCGTCCGTAGGTTCAATTTTGATGAACATACAATACTAAGCCTGTCATGCAAGTTGAGAGGACATTTGGTTGGTTTACACGTTTGATGATAACGTAATTGGAAAGCGTATGTGATTCTGAGATCCCTTACACCGCAATCCAATACACAAAATGATCAGATCAACACGATTTAGGAATGTTTTTTGAATACACTACAATTGTATGACCATTGATACAATAGAAAAACTATTGAAGCACTCAGTGTTTTTTTGTACAAATCTCTTTGTACCTGTAAAAACCTACATGCGCATAGGGGGGGGAGAGCCCGGGGATTATCCCCGGGCTTAGGTCAAGGATTTACTGTCAGTCAATTTTGGCCAACCAGTCTTCAGCTGTACAATCAGTGGTTGCATACATGCACACGGTTAGGGGTCCCAGGGTACAGAAAATGACCAAAATTGGTCCTTTAGTAATTTTTTTCAGAAATCAGGTATATAGTAATTTTTTTACTTTAAAATGAAATTTTATTGCCTTTTGTATCAATAATTACTCAACATAGTTGTTTGCTGACATTAATCATAAACTGTGTTTTATATTAATTTTTTTTTAAATTTAATCTTTTCAAAATGTTTGTTGCATTTTACTTTGCCAAATTTTTGGCCTACAGTAAACTTCTGCCAAATTTTTTAGGGTAGGGTAAATCCATACCCTGTCCATACCTTGTGTGTGTGTATGAGTGGTTGCAAGTTTTTTGAGGTTGTCTAATAAGACAACCACATTATTGACAAATCGATATTCACACTGAACATTAGAAGTGTCAGTCAGCAGAAATAAGTGAACATTATGTTGGTATCCTAAATAAACTGTACTTTTATAAAATTAGGAAAAAATTTGCTACCCAACGATTTTGGTATTTATCCCCGGCCTGAAACTGGTACCGTGCACATGTATATATGTGTACAAAGATCAGTCAAAAACTCTTTTTACGAAGAGAATTTTTCTGTACACTAAAAAAACAACGATCTTTCGTGTATTTAAACACAAACCTTCTTCTTGATAGCGCTCGAGTTCATGTCCTTCATAATCATTTTACAAATTAAAAAATACTCATACTCTCATAAATCTGAAAAACTTCAGGTTAAACCTGAAATTACTTCCACGATGCTTCTGAATCCAAACTCGGCTTCGTGTTTAAAATTAGTTATAAAAAAGTTGAAATCGATTTTGACCTTCTGAAATGCACCAAAATTTGTCTTTTTCCATACTTTTCCATACCGCCAACATTTCTTCCCCTTTTCGGAATTCTAGTTTTTTTCTCCAGAAAGCACGATTTGTAAAAAAATAATGGACAGACCATTGTATAGAATTATAAAATAAAATCTGGCGCGAAGCCCGGAAAATTTTTCGGTGTTTTCCGATACTAAAACCTGGAGAAGCGTTTTCTGACCAGATAATGTCGATAAAATCTCTTTGTACTTTGTACAAAGATTATCAAAAATATCTTTGCACGGAGCCAAAAATGTTTGTCTCGTACAAAAAAAAAACAGTAGAAGCACTAGGATAATATTTATCAACAAGTGTTTAGAATTTTCATGCCTTTTTGAGATAATCTTCTTCAGTTGACACTAAATTTAAGTCTGCCTTTCTGACCACAGTACTGATTTTTGAAATATTCTGAATGACAAGCATTTTATGAAAGACAGACTATACATAGATCAGGTTTTTTGTTTCCGACTCATAAGCCCTTTGGCTCCTGAGGCGAAAGTTTCAAAGCCAAAAGCTAAAAATGCAGAATTTGGGTACAAAGCTGTGTAATAAAAAGCTGCAAACCTTCAGATGCAGCAAAAATAGTCTTTTCGATAGTTTTATACATATAGGAAAAGTGAATCTACAGGATCAGATGTCCACTGTGCAGAAATGTAGTAGCATGACGTGGCATTCAAGCAATTTCCCACCTCTGGATAAGAATTACGAACTTAACATAACTTCCTCATAGAAAAATTTCAAAACTTTTTTAGCAACAGATCTTCCAGAGACTGTCCAATTAATTTTACCTTACTGTACCCACGATGATCATATCGTTCGAAAAACCGGTTGACGTATGATCGGGCACGAAATTAACTTTATGCTCTTTGCAAACGCCGTTAAGAGCTGTTATATTGCCGGACGTCGTGGCTGGTGAAATTACGTTTTTATCGTTGGCTGCCGATGACGAATCGGGGCTCGGATTTTCCGATTTCGGCAGGTGACAATCGGTTATGGCGAAACCAAAATCGCCGATCACCAAAGTAAAATGACTTTCACCGCGCTTTTTGACGAAAATATTGCTGGATTTTAAGTCCCGATGAGCGATAGCCGGTCTATCTAGAATATCCTGATATATGCCATAAACACGATTTTTTAATCAAGGAAAATTTGGGAGCATTTATTTAAAAAAGTATTCTATTGTTTCGGAATAAGAAATCAATAAGAACAATACAAAAGTTGTCTCAAGAACTAAACATCGTGAAAATTTTTGAGGGAGCATACAGACAAGATGAGTTAACACTTGCATCAAACACATTTCTTTTATAGCAACACTTACGGCAATATCGCGATTCTAGTCCAGAATGGAGATAATCTACGCCATTCACTAAATCGGTGCATAAAGAAAGCCCTTTAGAAACGTTGAAAATCTGTCCATCGCACAACAATTTGTACAAAGATCCCACCTCGCAAAAATCGGTCACTATAATATGCGTATCACGGCTATCAATGACTTTGTTATCTAAAAACCGAAAAAATTAAAAATTATGTTAGAAACTTTTCTAGGCCAATGAACATCGTAATAACGAATACTTGCCAGCAAATAAAAATCGTAAAATTAAATCGTGATTCATAAACGTAAAGCTATAAATTTTTCGTTCGCGCTCGAACCATTTGAAAGCTTTACGTTCGAAAACTTTAACGGCAACTTTTTGAGACCTATACTCGGCTAAGTAAACTTTCCCGAAAGAACCGCCACCCAAAACTAGGAAAATACATGGGTTAAAGAGCAATTCCAAAAATCGTGAATGTAGTATATGTACGTTTGTTTCTATTTTCATTGATATCTATATCGTCACCGGCTGTCCTTTCCCTTAGAACATTCTTCAATCTGGGAATAAGCTGAAAAATTGAATTGTTTTGCAAAAATATGATTTAAAAAATTAAAATTTGTCAACCATACAACGCAGAGGCAAACAAAATTCTAAAATTTTATCACTGCCATCGAGAGCTAAAAAAAGTTTCACGAACAAATTACCATTTCATCATGGTCTTTAACAGATTCCAACGAAATAGAATTGACTAGAATTTTCTTGACCCTAATCTGATAATAAATGTAAATGGCGATCACAACGAAAACGGAAATAACCAAAACACCGGCAATAATAGGTAGAGCAGGATTGTACGAAGGAAATGCCTCCTCGCTGGTCGAATATGTTGACGTCGAAGGAAGCTTTGTGCTGGATTCTGCATGGTAACGGAATTTCCCTGAAACGATTATAAAACGTCTATTTTTACCAAAAAGCAGTACGTTAACTGATGTTTTTTTCTAAAATGAATTTTTGAACGAAAAGGTACTTTTCGATGTAATTTGGTTCAACAAAAATCTGTCTCATATGTCTTATGACAGACGTTTCCACACAAAATCATCGGGCCAACTTTGAGAAAAAATATTTCGCTAAAAATAGATTTTTGGAAGTAATCCAATTTATTCACATATTTTTGTTCATTAAGTGACAACAGATGTGCTTAAAATTCCAAAGTCAATAAGTTTTACACCGACTATGTTGAGAATCTTCAAAGAAAATGAACAGTCTAAAAATTAAGCTCAAAATTTACATTTAGAACTAAGTTAAGTACCATACTTGCAAATGGTCAGTCAACCTGAGGGGGTGAACTGGGATTTTGTCAGGGTTTGTTAACTTGTTCTGTCTAAGAAAACCCAACAGAGACAGCTTAAACGACCAAAATTCTTCGGTAGTAACTGGGCCCCTACCACAAAAGTGGACGCAGAGCAGCTTCTGGCTTGATTGCAGAGGTCCCCATGGTCAAATTTTTCAGGTAGGGGTAAAATTAAAAATTTTCGGGGGTAGTGTAGCTAAATGTCCACTAAACACGTCATTTTGCGCCAAAATTAGGCAGCCAGTGGTCAATTTTAAGGACTTTAGGTAGGGGTAATACCCCCTCATACCCCTCCCCATGGGGTAGTCTGCCTTGGACCCAGTGTTTTTTTGCACTGTGCAAAACTTTTTTTCAGATTTTTTGCAACGTGCAAAAAAACTTTTATTAAATGTGAAAAAAATTTGGTGTTTTCATATAGAAGAGATGCATTTTAGTTTAGTATACGAACAAAAAAATTTTTGGCGTCCAAAACTTTTTTGGTGATTTTTTTGCACCGTGAAAAACAGCTCGTGCAAAAAAAAAACACTGCTGGTACCCCTGACCGTGTGCATGTATGCGGCCACTTATTGTACAGCTAAAGAGTGGTTGGCCAAATTGACCGACAGTAAATCCCTGACCTAAGGCCCAGCCAGGGGAAAATCCCCGGGCTCTCCCCCCCTATGCGCATGTATGGTAATGTTACACTACCGTTTTTGAACACAAATTTTTTTACACTGAAATTTGCATAAATGTGCTAAGCAGTGAAGAGTTTACCTATTAGCTCCACCCAAAAGACATTATTATAGCACTTGAAATTATCGTTCTAATACATATGTCAACATATTTTAAGCTTTATCCATGGCTGAGATCAGGCACAGGCCACACCACTGTAAACATATTTATGCAAATTAAATGGTCGAAAAAATGATATAACATTACTCGAGTCACAGTAGACTATCGAATGCACTATGTGCATATTTAGAATTTACGCGTGAAGACCTACCCTCGTTAGTTTAATTTTTTTCTTCTGAAGTGGTTCAGTATGCAAGAATCAAGATATAAGTGGTTGCCTAATTTTGAAACAAAATGACGTGTTTTGTAGACATTTAGCCACACTACCCATTCAAATTTTCAACTTGACCCCTTCCTCAAAAATCTGACCTTGGGGACCTCTGGTCCCAGGGTATAGAAAGTGACCAAAATTGGTCCTTTAGTAATTTTTTTCCAGAAATCAGGTATCTAGTAATTTTTTCACTTTAAAATAAAACTTTATTGCCTTTTGTGTAAATAATTACTCAACAAAGTTGTTTGCTAGCATTAATCATAAACTGTGTTTTAAATTGATCTTTTTTTTGTAATCTAATCTTTTCAAAATGTTTGTTGCATTGTACTTTGCCAAACTTTTGGCCTATAGTAAACTTCTGCCAAATTTTTTAGGGTGGGGTACAGAGCACCCCATGGGGGGCATGGGGGGTATTACCCCCGTCTTAGATTTGAAAATTCATTTACTACCCCCATAAAAACAGCTCACTATACCAAAAAATTTTGGTAGACTTCATCCTCTCCCCAGTAGGTTATACTAATTCGAGAAAAATTGCAGAATGTGTGATTCTGAGGAATTACTCACTGCTCTTTTTGACACATTTACTGAGCAAATGATAATGGGAAAGTATGCAACTTCTGTGCCATATAGCGATTTTTAGGAAAGGATATCAGTACATTAATATATACTACTTGTAGGAAATCATTATAAATATAATTGGGAGATGAAATAATGACTTATGTATATGTGATTAATCAAAAAATCGCCCCTTGGGAAGAAAAACATTATGTTCTTAAAATTCTGTCTCTTCATGCTCTCCTTTCCTTTTCTCCGCTTCTGCGTTGGGTCTTCTGTGCGCGTATGGTTACCCAAGCTGTGGCATACTTTCCTGCTATGAGTTGAGACATGTGAGGTCTGTTGACGTGGATCAGAAGTGGTACTTGGTTTCAAACTCGTAGTTCATAGTCTAATGGGATTAATAATACTAAAGTCACATTCAGCATGAGGACTTTCAATTGGAAGCACTGTTCCAAGCCTAATCAGCGATGGGATAAGCCCATACTGCTGAAGATGCTGGTTGAAACAATGTTTCGAAACATATGTTGTGCCCGATTCTTGAAATGTGCAGGAATCAGTTGGCACAACAGTCTTCAAAGTGTGACTATTCTGTACGTATAATTAGTGCATTAAAGTTGCAGGATTGGGAGCTGGAAAATGGAGTTGAACCAGTAAATGTTTTTTGACTGTAGAAAGCATAAAGTAGGGGCATTATTCATTTATGTAAGTTCTATGTGGTTAGAGTACTACAACTCCCCTCTCCTTGGCAAAAAGTTGGGAGCAAATAAAAAAGGTCACGGCATATTTCAAGTACTACCCTTAAAATTTACGATTTTACCCCTACCTAAATTTTCGACCTTGGGGACCTCTGGTGGGGTAAATCAGGCTTTTTTTCGGTTTGAAAACCAGGAGCCAAATGGCTCCTAGGCCTAAATTTTTAAGAGCCAAATTGAAATTTTGGGAGCCAAAAATTTTTAATTGAAGGATATCGAAAAACGGGCTAGGAACATACTGTAGAACGTACTATATAATTAAATTATATAGATGTTCAATCATTTGATAGGAGTTGAAAAAATTACTGTTCAAAATTTGATTTCCAACCAGCGTGATTAGTTACAGGCTTCTTTCTACATGTACAAAGATCAGCCGAGAAATCTTTGTGCAAAGAAATTTTTTTATGCAAAAAACACGATATTTCGTTTATTTTTACACAAACATTCTTTCAAGACAGCATTTGAGTTCATTTCCTTCTGATTGAAAAGAATAGAAAAGAAAATGCAGCTTCTCTTCGTATTGTTCTGTTGTCTCCTATATCTTTTGGGCGCTATGCAACGAATTTTTTTTTAGATTTTGACTTTCTAAAATGCTGGAAAATCAATTTAAGGATAATTTATTCGATAAGCATACACATGGTTCGAAAACTTGAATTTCATTTTACAAACTAAAAAATATGTTCATACTTTCATAAGTTTGACAAATTCAAATTAAACTTGAAGTTAATGAAAATCACCTTCATTATGATCATGAATTCGAACTCGGCTCCATATTTAAAATAATAGTGACAAAAACGAAAAACTTGAGATTTTGATCTCATAAATGAACCAAAATTCATCTATTCCATGTCGAACCCCCATATTTTTTCCCTTTGTCAAGAATTGTTTTCCCCAGCTAGTTTGATTTCTAGAAAAACAGTGAATAGACTAATTTGAAAAATTATATAATGAGATCTGGTGCGAAGCGCCGGAAAATTTTCGATGTTTTATGATTTTAGAGCCTGTAAAACACTTACTTTAAATCTAAAATTGAATGAAAATAACTAAAATTCACTATAATATAAAAAAATAAGTCAAAATTTTAGGAGCCAAAATGGCTCCTAGACCTAAAATTTTAGGAGCCATTTCAAAACTTTTAGGGACCCAGAACCCTAAAATGACTAAAAAAAGCTTGCGGTAAATCCATACCCTGTGTGCATGTATGAGTGGTTTCTTTGCAACAACATTTCTTTGCTCCATTATTGACAAATCAATATGCACACTGAACATTAAAAGTGCCAGTCAGTAGGAATAACTGAACATCATGTTGGCATCCTAAATAAACTGTGCTTTTAAAAAAATTAGGAAAAAAATTTGCTAGCCAACGCTTTTGGTATTCATCCCCGGCCTGAAACTGGTACCATGTAGATGTATGAAAATAACCCGTGTTGCTGAGAGATATCGAATGCACTATCAGTGCTGGGTAATGGCAGAAGCTCTTGCTTGTTGAAAACCAAATTTTTAGTTGATTGTCTGATTTCTGAATTTTGGTTGCCTATTTTCAGCTTGAAATTGATAGGATTTTCCATTTTGGTAGAATTTGTGAAAAATAGTTGATATCTAGCTGATTTTTTAGTCTTCTAGCTGGTTGCCGGCACTTTCTACCCGGCTGAAAACATTAGAACATCAGCATATTGCCTAGGTATACGCATATAACACGAATAATTTCTATATTTACACTTGGAGACCCTCTCTCGTAACGTTTATTTTGAAAAATCAGTTTCAAATGTTATACCTGTAAGAGGTCCGACCAGTTGGGGGAGGGAGGGGGGGGTAAACCGAAAATTTTGGGGTGGGGGTTCCGAAATTTCCAAAATTTAAAAAGTCGAAGAAATTTCGAAAATTTTCCCCAAAAAGGCCAAAAAAAGCTACTTTTTTCAGAATTTTTTTTCTAGTTTGAGGGGGGTTGCGTATAGGGTTGATCAAGTTGGGGGTGTGGATCCCAACATTTGGGTATAGGTTTCGACCAAGTTGGGGGTGGGGGTCCCTCCCCAACCCCCCCCCCCAATTACAGGTATGTCAACTGTATACATTTGTGATCTTAAAGACAAAAATCTAAAATCTGATAAAGTTTCTTAGAACTAATTGCCGATTTTAAATAAAGTAAATTGTCGTAAATACTTTTTTGAGCCAATTGACGAGTTTCATCTCTCAATTCTAGAACACAATTTTTCCTTGAACAACATCTTCTAATAAGGCGATCGTGTTGAAAAGGCGCTTGTTTCAGAGAGGGACTGATTGTATAATTCAAAAAGTCCGAACAGGGTAAAGTTTTGTCGGCGCATCCGAAAGCTTCGTTGCTTATACGACCCTCGTGACTAATTCGAGCAACGTAGTAGCACTGGAAAAATCAAAAAATCAAAATCATAAGTAAGAGACCGATTAAACTTTTACTTCTCCTTCAGTTTTACATTTGCCAGCGCGACAATAGCTGTGGCTACAGTGACACGATAAAGTTTTGGGTGGCGTCGTTCTCAACATTGTTTTGGATTAAATTATTTAAAATTTACATGCTGAAAAGTTGATAGCGAAACGTGCAATAGAAAAAAAATTAATTGAAGGTGAGATCAGATTTTTGGGTAAGAGGGCTGCGGCGGTTTGGTACCGATAAATATCCACTAAATTAGCCATTTTTCGTAAAATGTACATGTACATAGAGGGTAGGGGTAAACCCTCCTACTTGAGACTCTGGGCACTGGCTCGAAAATAAATCGTTAAACGCCCGCCCGAACTTTTCGGAAAATAATGTATTGACGTTTTTGCATATTTTGTATGAAAAACATGCTTGTGGAGTTTTTTGTTTTTTTGCTCATCCAGCCCCAACCCCCTCGATGAAAAGTCCGAGGAACCCCTAGAAAATTCTTGCTGTGCATGTCTGGATACCAGTGATTCATTTCAGAACCATAGATAATGAAGTACAATATCTTTCCATACATCTCCCCACGAGGCTGATGAAAGCCCGTCTATACTCCTAGTGGAAATTAGGAATTATTGGCAGAAGACAATCCTTTAGAACGATGCAAATATTCTTCTGGAACCAGTTTCCACTGAGTACTTCCTACCTTAATTTGTAACAATATTCTAATTACTTTTATCCTGTGAGGATTCCGCTAACTATTCGTAAGGCCTCTAAGAAGTAAACGTCGCGTGTTTATTTACAGTACAGACTGAAAAAAACGATGTCATCTTCGTAGACAACGAGGGGTCAAGCAAAATGTAAGGTCAAAAAATTAGCACAAAAATACTATTGGAATAATTTTCCACCGTGTAACACATGATGAATGTTCATTTGCATACTGAAATTGGAGACGAAAGCATCTTTTTATGTTTATATGCGTATTTGCATTGCAGACGGTGAGCGTTGTATTTTCAAGATAAAATCACAAAAAGTACGTAGATAAGCGAAGAAAAATGCACTAAATATAAAAAATGATGCTTCGGAAGTTACCAATCTATTAAAAAATCTCTGCTATGGGTAAATGATTTAAGAAATAACACCATCATTCATCAATAAGGCAGGGGTTCTGTTGACACGAGCATCGTTAGCTAGAGCTCGCAATGGACAAGCATCAGCACACGTGAATGATCTGTACAGAACGATTCGAAGATGTTGGTTTTCTCAAAACTTTTGAATTTATGGGATGAGTGAAAAAAACTCCCGGATTCCACAGCACCCAAACGCAAAATACCGAATTAGGAAATCAAATCGGCTATTTTCATCTTTCTTGAATGCTAAATCATTCAACATGAAAAAAATTTTGAGTTCGTAGCTCGAGCGTCTTGGGCGGGTCAATCGAGTTCATTACAGCTGAGGTCAAGCCTGTAACCAGGAATTTTTTTCGGGGTGGGTGTACACACTTTTTTCACTCAATTTACTGTAAAATTGGCATTTCTGACTTGACTTTATCTTGAAGAAAACAAAAACCAAAGGTCTTTGCCTTTTTTAACACCTGAAACATTTGTGGGGGGCATGGCCCCCCAACCCCCCTGCCTACAGGCCTGGCTGGGGTTATCGATTTCCTAACATTAAGGGACGGTAGACATTGAAAAAAATTTCGAATTTTTCGCCATCAAATTTCGGAAAATAGTCATTGCTGCAAAATAACATAAAAATTTGTATTTATGCTACGAAGCACCAAAAAAATTTACGTTTTTGATTATTTTGTTGAAAAATAGCTATTTTCTACTGCATTTTCAGTTTTTTTCGTCCAAAAAAACGGGTCGATATTTCTAGCTCAGCGATATGCAAATCTTGAAGTCACCATACGGCTAGCCTATGATAGACAATTTCAGGGGATTCCTATGATGACTTGAGGAAAATAGACGCTAAGTGCTAAATTTCGAACGGTGTTCAATAGTCAGTTTCTCATCGAGTAAATTCAATAGAAATGCTAAATATTTTCCGTCTTTCACTCGAGATATTTATGCTCCAGGATGCACACATCAATTTGAGCTGACGCATTTTTGTTTAGCCTTGAATATCTAAAAAATTGTCAGAGAATGAAAGATGAAAGTATAAAATTCAGAATTATGATTTTCGCAATTGAAAATTTTCGGATTTTTATACTCTAAAACGTTAGAAAATGAATCTCCGCTGAACGGAAGCTCGAAATATACAGTCTATGACAATGTTTTCATCGTTTTTCAATGCGAAAATTCACATAAAAAGGTTAAATCGATGCTTAAAAAAGTGTGAGGATCGATAAAAAATCTCAATTTTCGACAAAATACTGACTATTAGCGGTTAAAAAAAGAGATGCGAAGAAGAATAAATCGTAAATTACGAACGAAAGCAAATAAATAATACAATATAATAACGAATTATTGCACGAAATTAAGCACTAATAATGTTATCGATCAAGTTTTAAAGGTATCATTATTTGGACTAGTGATAACAGATTCGGCAAGCTATTGCATACATCGAATAGAAAAAAATCACATTTCGAAAATTTATACTAAACACCGATTTGTAATTTAAGGAATTATTTGCGCGACAAGAGACCGATTAAAGCTGAAAAATGAAGTGATATAAAAATATTTTAAGCAAATGATGAGAATGAAAAGAAAAGATTTTTTACCTGTCACTGTCAAGTCGAAAAAATTTTAATACAAACAAATAAAATTATGAACGAGAAATAAAAAATTAGGTAAACGTGAAAAAATTTGGAAAACTTTCAAACGGCTAATTTAGGTTTTTGTATTTTTTCTTTTGTATTTCAGCTTTCTTGTATTTAATTGAATGCGCGTCAGTTTTAGTTTTTTAAAACTTAATGTCATCAGTTTTGAAAAAAATAATGAAATGACTGACAAGACTAACCTGTTGCGCCAAAAAATTATCGATTTTAAGGCTTCTAAAGCGTCGAAAAATGTATTTTTCAGCTTATTCTGCAACCGTCCTTGATCGACTTGACAGACCTTTTCGCTATTGAGCCAAAGGGGTCAAAATTTTTTCGTTCAAAAATTTCGACCGATGCTTTATTTATGCTTTTTCAGATTGTTTGGGTATTCTAATATATCTAGAGACAGTAATTTCCGAAAAATTTAATTTTTTAAGTTTCAAGTCAGATAATCATAATAATAATAATCAAAAGATATTGTGTTCAAATGATGTAAAGCATAAAAAAACAGATTGCGAAAAAATTCAACGGTAGACATTTTGTCTTTGATTTGAATATAGATAACTTTGGATTTTGATTATTTTAGAACACTAGAAAATAATTTTTTTCAACATATTTTCGGAATAAAAGAATCAATAATTTTTTTGTCGGAAAAAATGCAAATAATTTATAAGGTCGAAAATAATACGTAGTAAATATAAAGAATAAATATACGTAAAAGGCGTAACAGCTAAAGAAATTAGAGAATTAAGTGAAACCTCTAAGAACGGTATCAGATGTACCCTTTTAAGTTTATCAGAAAAATTTTTTGCACTACTAGCATTTACAGTAAGAGAATTCCAAGCCCGCATTACCCGACTACAGAATTAATATTTCAACAAATCATGGTGATATTTACAATACACCAGTTTCAGAGGTCCCCAAGGTCAGATTTTTCAGGTAGGGGTAAAGTTGAAAATTTGCGGGGGTAGTGTAGCTATAAATGTCCACTAAACACGTCAGTTTGCCTCAAAATTAGGCAACTAGTGATCAATTTTCAGGACTTTAGGCAGGGGTAATACCCCCCTCATACCCTTCCCCGTGTGGCAGTCTGACCAGTTTTAATGAGTTATTGGCACGGTTAGAATAATGAACGATAGAGAAAAAGTTATCGATTGGCAAAACATTCAAACGAACACTATTATAAATCATAATGAGATCGAAACGAAGCCGTCGTAGGTCTAATCGCTCTCAACCCAGGTGGTTCTAGCGTTCATCATAAGATAATGTAGTATTCTTTTAGTGAATCTCTGCTGAACTTTCTCAACTATTTTGATATATTGCTTGAAATTAGGATTCCAAACTACTGTGGCATATTCTAAAGTAGGTCTAACATAAGTAATGAAAGCCTTTGTAAGTAAATTTTTATTTCTACAGGAGAAACTACGGAGTATCAAATTTGCAGTGAAAGAGTCTTTACGGAAAATATGGGTAGTGAGCAGAATTAGATTATGTACCAGTAATTATAACACCTAGATCTGTAACTTGTGTTGTACTTGGTATATTACAGTCATCAAGATAGTAATTTATACACGATTTGTTTTTACCAACATGCAGAACATTACATTTATTGAATGCTTTACTCAATCTATTTTCTTTGGACCAAAGGTCAATTTTGTTTAGGTCAGATTGTAAAATAACTGAGTTGACTGACTGATTAAAAATTTTGAGATCATCTGCAAATAGAACCAATTCACTATTAAGATTCAGTTTACACCATACATGTAATTGGGGGGGGGGGGGAAGTGCCAAGGGGACCCCCCAGAAATCTTCGACCATATGGCTAGCCATTGGGCGACCCCCCCAGGATTTTCCAATCCTATGGCTAGCCATATGGTAGCCCTAGGGACCCCCATAGTTATAGTCGGAAAAATACTGAAAAATGTCAATTTTTGAACAAAAAATGGTCAAAAACGTCAATTTTCTCGGCGCTTCGTGCTATAACTACATATTTTATCATTTTTAAGACAAAAATTACTACCTTTTAAACCGTTTTTCGGACGTTTTTCATGGAAAAAATCGAATTTTTTTCCTTCAGGGACCCCTCACCCCAAAATTTTGGGAATTACTGACCCCCGGCCCCAAAAATGTGTTCCAACCCCCCCCCCCAGACCTCGGAGCTCCGTTACATGTATGGTTTACACAAATCATTTATATAGATCAAAAGTAAGATAGGTCCCAGGACACTACCCTGGGGTACTCCACTAGTTACTGGCAATGACTTTGAAATGGCACGCTTAACACCAACTCTTTGGGTACGGTTGTTCAAGAAAGAAGAAATCCAATTAAAACAGATTCCGGGGATTCCGATCTTCATCAACTTCTGAATGAGAATGTCATGAGGTACAGTGTCATAAGCTTTACAAAAATCAATATATATAACGTCCATTGGTACTTTTTTGTCAAGTGAACGAGACCATATATTTCTACAATGCAACAACTGCAGCGCACAGGACTTAGATTTCCTAAAACCATACTGTTTAGATGACAGAAAATGCAGATTTTCAATCGACTTCATCATATTGAAATTAATAATTGATTCCATGACCTTGCATGAAATACAACACAAAGAAATTGGTCGCTAATTTTCAACCAATGTGGATTCACCTTTTTTGAAAATTGGAACAATAATTGCTTCACGCCAGAAATCGGGTTATTTCTCCAGTCCTGTAGGAGATTTCAAAGATGGTTGACAATGGTTTAGAGAGAACGAGGAGAACTTAACTATAAAAGAATGCACATAAATTCTATGGACCCAGTGATAACCTTGGTTTGAAATTTTTGAGCACTGAAAGGATAGTGAGGAAATCAAAACTACAAGAGATTTTAAGTTCAAATTTTTCACCAGAAGTAAGGTAAGCCTCAAGAATATTTTCAGGTTTGGTAAAAATAGAGGAAAATGATTTCGCACTGTTGATCAAAATAACCCACATATTTGTCGCATATGAATGGTTGCATCAGTAAATATTTGTTCACCGAAAAAACTATTTTTTTGCTCTCACAATTTGATCAGTCAGCTATCAATGGTTATATAACCTCGTACCAAGACCGTTCCTCGCCAGATTGTTTTGTTCTCTAGGGAATCGCAAAAAAGTGTCGAAAAAAGGACCTTTGATATCACGTTAGTATGGCTATCAAAGTCCCCCGCGGTGTGAATTACTTTGATCGCAAAGCGAGGGTTCTTGAAACTTGAAATTTTCTAATAAATCTAGCCGAAAGAGAAAAATATTGGTGCACTTTCATTAGAAAATTATTGATCTTTCCAAATATACTTACAACACCTAACAAAAATTATTTTAAAAGATAATACGGCATGTCAAAGAGGATATACCACCTTTTTGATGAAAGCCACCCCACTTTACCCTAACCACTGCCTTTTTCCATATTTGCACTATAACGTGGAAGAAAAATCTGGAGTGTGGAAAAAGTTTTTGAGGTCTTTCCACAAATGTGGAAGAAAAAATGGGGGTTTTCACATTGAAAAGATGCACTTTGGTGCACTTTAGAAGGACCAAATATCAAAATTTTACGGCGCTTCGCGCCGGTTATAACTTTAATAATCATTATTATTTATTAACAAGCTCAGGCGCGGCTTTTACCATTTCTACCTTCACTTACCATTTAATCTTTAACAGTTTTCATCATCTTGAACGTATTATTTCATGTTTAATTGACAATCTTCAATTACCTATTTTTATATTTAATGAAGATCCGCATTTTTTCTTTCATACATTTTTGAGAAAGATCAAAACGTCAACTTTCTAAACTTTTTGAAGCGTTTGTTCCTTCCTTAACGTTAGAGCTTCACACGACAAAAATTTCGTACCCGGGTACCCGTTTATTCATTACCCGGGTACCCGAATTACCCGGGTACATGTTAAAATGAGTTGTAATGTTAATGTACATATATAATATTAGACAGATACACTGTGAAAATAGAATGATGCATTACACACACTCCGTAGTCCCTACGACATAATATTTTTCAACACTTGTGTTGAAACACTGGTTGTGTTGTTGTATACAATAGGCTGCATAGGTATTGCGAATATAATGCTAGAGATGATGATTGATACACATCATCGACGCACCTACGCTGCAAAATACTACACATCACATCACGATAGCTCAATATTATTGACGAGACAAAGCAAAATTCGGATACCTCCAGGTTTTTTTTGACCTACGGGTCACAAGCCAAGTGGCTTGTTGACCTTAAATTTTACAAGCCATTCCAAATTTTTGCAAGCCAATTTTATAATATCAGTATACGTGAATAAATTCCAATGCTAGGTTATTTTTTAAAGAAATGTACATATTGAGCATCACAGCAATCGATCAAAAAAGAGATGTCATTCAACATTTATTCAATAACATGAGCTGTTAATTCATTAAAATTCAGGCAACATTTGAAATTTTTGAGTTTGATCGAAGTCTAATCTACAAGCATTGTAGAAAAAATTTTCCAGCAAACTATCCAAGAACATAATGACTTTGAATTACATGAGAAATCGACGGTTAAGTCGTCTATGATGACAAGTGAGAGCCCAAAAAAGCTATTAATCTTTCCTGCCTGAAACGCCGGAAAATTTTTTGGGTATTGACATTCTGCGATACTGGAAAATCAATTTTCCAACCACTTGTTTGAAGAATTAGTTTCGAATTTTCTGTTCAAAGGTCGTAATTTCTGGAATTTCATGTTTGAAAAATTTTAAAATCATTAATTTATTCACACACTCTAATGAACTTGGCCAAATAGATATGAGCAAGAAGAGTAGAAGTTTCCGAAAACTACTTCCATGAAGCTTTTGGATTGATTTTACGTTGAGAAAGAAATAATCACTTCAAAAAGTTTACAGACTTGACATATTGATCTTTCTCAAAAAATGTGTCAAGGGAAAAATGTGAATCTTCATTAAATATCAAGATGAAATATTGAAGATTACCAATTAAAACATGAGATAATACGTTTAAGATGATTAAAACTATTAAAGATTAAATGATAAATGAAGGTAGACATGTTAGAAACAGCGCCTGAGCTAGGAAATAAATAATAATGCTTATTTAAGTTATAACCGGCGAGAAGCGCCGGAAAATTTTGAGATTATGACCTTCTAAAATGCACCAAAATGCATCTTTTCTGTATACGATATGATCAAACACATGACTCCAAAAATTCTGACAAGCCATTTTTGCTTGTTGGACTAAAATTCTACAAGCCATTTTGTCAGTCCAACAAGCCATGGCTTGTAAAAGGCTAAAAAAAACTATGCATACACCTCTACTCTCAAGTTTACATATTATACGTGATACAAAACGGGTATCCGAATTACCCGTGTATACCCGGGTAATTCGGGTACCCGGTGTGAAGCTCTGTTTAACGTAAATTGAATTCAAAAGCTTAATGGAAGTATTTTTGGGAAATTTCTACGCTTCTGACTCAAGCTTTTCGGCCGAATTTATGAAAGGTTACGAACAAATTACTGTTTTAAAATTTTTCAAATGATAAATTTCTAGAAATACGATTTATGAACAAAAAATTCAAATCTAATTTTTGAGATATATGCTCAAAAAATTGATTATCAGAATGCTTTAAAAAGTTTAAAAAATTTAAATAAAGCGTGTATGAGCATTTTTAAGCGAAAAAACGAGTTCTGGAAAATGGAGAAACAATTTTTGACCCTATTCCCTATTTGGGGAGAAGGCCGGCCGGAAAAAACAGTGGGTTGAGGCGTTTCGTTGTAATTTCTAGTCATTTATTTACGTGTTTCTTCAGTAAATCATACGATTTTACGACGAAAACTTTTCGCCAAAAAATTTTCCACATGCGGGGAAAACATTGGACTCCTTTCCACATTTGTGGAAAAAAGTCCGTGGAAAAAAAACAGTGACCTTAACTCTTAGAATTGCTCAGGAAGTGCATATTAATTCAATTTTCGATTACGAATATCAAATATATAACAATAACGTAAAGACTCTAGAGAAAATCAAGTCATAAAGTGTGTAAATTCTCGGTCGAAACATTGTGCTAACGATATAGATTTTTCTATTTGAATCAATCAAACACAAAAAGTGAGAATTTCAGTTTTAAATCCGAATCATTTGACTGGATGAACAGAGAAGATTCAGAATTCTTTTTATTTATCATCAGTCATTGACCGCTTCTAAAGTTTGCCGCGACGATACTAAGCCAAGCCACCAGAGGTCCCCAAGGTCAGATTTTTCAGGTAGGAGTAAAATTGAAAATTTGAGGGGGTAGTGTTAGCTAAATGTCCACTAAACACGTCATTTTGTCTCTAAATTAGGCAGCTAGTGCTCGTTTTTAAGGACTTTAGGTAGGGGTAATACCCCCCTCATACCCCTCCCCATGGGGCACTCTGCAAGCCACTATTCGAAACGAACTGGTTCGCGTTCGGAGCAAATACGAGTAAGGTAATATTATATTCATTGAATCGGTGCGCAGTGTTTTTTTGCCAAAACCTTTTAGCCCCATTTGAGGAAAAACCCCCAAAATTTTTTCCTCATAAGGAAAAATCAATTTTTAAAGTTTCTTTGCTTAAAAATCGTTCGAAATTATTTCTGATGTGTTTTTGAACGTTTCTCATTAACTTGCATCTTATTCCACCAAAAAACCAACATTTTTTTGGAAAAAGTCTCGAGATATGACTTGCTTATAAATAAATATTTAAGTGAGTTTACATGAGCCAAGGAAAAGAATAATTCCTTCTATTTCTTATATTTCTTTGACGACATAAAACAATTATACTAATTTTGAGATAACAAGTGAATCAAATTTTGATGAAGAGAAAGGATAACAGTGAAAAATAAAATTTTAAAACTGATTCTGAAGAGCTGACAATCTGACATAAAAGTATAAACTTGACAACACGGCTTTTTTCTGCACAGGCTAGGTTGCAATGTGCAACCTGGGAAAAATTTTTGGTTGCTCACTCTAAAATCAATAAATTAACTTAATTTTATCCGAACTATCAAAAGCTAGTTTTTGGTATTCCATTCGATTTGCGTCAGTTTCAGGCTTTTAAAACCAAATTTTCTGAGTTTTGAAGAGAAAATAAAAAGATTTGTATAAGTAACTTGTTCGGCGCCTAGCGTCGGAAATTTTTCTGGGATTTTGATATTCTAAAACGCTGGAAAATGAACCTTTTCAACTTTTGTTTCCTAGACAGAAGGTTTAATTTTTCAGTGAACTCAATGAATTTTCAGTCGGGCAGACTACAATTCAAAAACGAGGAAAGCAACGAAGAATTTCGATTCTTCAACCAGTAAGAATTCTCACTTGGACTCAAATGTTTTAATCACATAAATGTCAAAAACTTTTTAAAGACCGCAAAAAGATTTTTGGAAAATAACCGAAACAAATCTTGCTTTTCGTCAAATCCTAAAAAAACGACACAGGATCAAACATTTACCCATAATATCTTGATAATTAAAAGCTATATAAGCATCAGCTAGAATGACATTTGCTAACCGCGCACTGGAATAACAGAAAAATTGTAAAATAAGATTAAAATCCGGCGCCGCGCCGGAAAATTATAGTAATTTTCCATTTTATAACGCGAAAAAAAAATTTTCCCTCAAGTGATGCCTGAGCACAAAGAAATTTGCCTCTATTTCAAAAAAATTCCTCAAAAAGGGTCGATTGAGGAAAAAACTGTCGGCGCGAAGCGCCGAAATTTTTTAGCGTTATTGGCCCCTAAAACGTCTAAAAATTAAGTAAATGTAGTGCTCGACCGACCAGTCAAAAACTTTGTGCCACAAACCCTCAAAATTTTTTGTGCCATTCCAAATTTCTTTGTGCAAAAAAACACACAGAAACACTGTTTTTTTTCCACGAACTTTTTTCCACAAATGTGGAAAGGGGTCAAATTTTTTTTCCACATGTGGAAAAATTTTTTTTCGTCTTAAAATCCGTTTTTTGGCTTAAAAATGCTCACAGACGCTTTATTGCACTGTTTTTGAGCTTTTTCAAGCCTTCCGGTGTTTTTAGAGAAGTTAATTCATTAAAATTGTAGAAAAATTGAAATGTTCGACTTAAAAGCCTAATCTACAAGCGTTGTTGAACAAGTTTTGTAGCAAACTATCCAAGAGCATAATTGACTTGAATTACACAAGAAATCAATGGTCAAGTCCTCTCTGATGACAAGTGAAAGCCCAAAAAAGATGGTACTTTCCGGCGCGTAGCGCCGCAAAATTTTTTGGGTATATTGACATTTTAGGATGCTGGAAAATCATTTTTCCGAACATTTATTTCAAGAATTAGATTCCAATTTAGTGTTCAAGAGTCGTAATTTCTAGAATTTTACTTGAAAAATTTTAAAATCTGTAATTTATTTGTAAACTCTCATGAACTTGGTCGAAAATATATGAGTAAGAAGAATATAAATTTCCGAAAGATATTTCCAAGAAGCTTTTGAATTGATTTTACGTTAGCAAAGAAATAATCGCATCATAAATCATAGAGACTTGACGTGTATTCATCTTTCTCAAAAGGAAAAAATGCGAATCTTCATTAAATATTATGATAAAATGTTGAAGATAACCAATTAAAACATGAGATACTACGTTTAAGATGATGAAAACTATTATAGATTAAGTGATAAATGAAGGTAGACATGATAAAAGCCGCGCCTGAACTACTTAATGAATAATGATGATTATTAAAGTTATTACCGGCGCGAAGCGCTGGAAAATTTTGAGATTATGACCTTCTAAAATGCACCAAAATGCATCTTTTCAATATGAAAACCCCAAATTTTTCTTCCACATTTGTGGAAAGACCTCAAAAATTTTTTCCACATTCCAGATTTTTTTTCCACATTATAGTGCAAATGTGGAAAAAAAACAGTGCACAGAAAGAACACTCTGGTCGGGAACTGAACTTTCCTACAGTAAACTCATAACAGACGAAGGCCGCTCTTTTAATACGCCAGCATACACTTATCCATCAAAAACGGAATTATACAACATTAGCTGTCTGTGTTTTTCATCTCTATGTAACAAAGAAGTTTTTCTTAGTGCACTCAACTTTGTTGGTATACTCATCGAAAAAATTCAGATGTAAATTCAAGAAAATAAATAAATTCTGATAGGAAAAACTTCGAAAAGATAGAAAAAATGGACGGGTTGGAGAAAAAAGTTCTTCAATGAAAGCTTTACATAGTTCGTGCCTTAGAAAACCGAAAAACTAGTGCCATCATTTTTTTTTCTAGTTGAGCCGTTATAATATTTGGCACATTATGTGAAAAATTCTACATTAAAAACTTTGTGTGGACTGTTTAAACGTCACTAGATCATTTTTTAACTTTGCAGTCCATAAAAAGCAGGCTATATGGCCTATAGGGCCTCTTTGAAATTACAGGCGCAAAGCCAACCAAAGAAGTAGGTTGATTATGATACACAATTTTTATCGAGGAGGAAACTTAACACTGTACAAAAACGCTGGCTATGTCAACGCCATAATCATAGGAAGATATTGATACTTTTGATTTGTATGAAAGAACATGACACCAGAGTCTCGGTAATTTTTGGTTAACAATTTTGGGTTACTAGTTTTACTGTGTTGAACTTACTTATTGGATCGTTGCATATATCGATGATTTTGAAATCGGTTGAGTGAGTATATTAGCGACTTTTTCGAGATTAAATAAGTCTACTGATTTTTTAACTCAAACCTCGAATACACTTTCCCTCCTCGATTATCGTACCGTATTTTGATAAACGTTGCTTAACTTTCGTAATCTATACTTGCAATTAATCTTCATTTTTCATATTTCCCCCAGAGAGCGAACAACACCACCAACTGTCGCCGTATAGGTGTCATTTGCATATTCGCTCGCTCATTATCAATGTATAAATGGAGCGAACAATATATAGCTATGGAAAGTCTAACCTGAATTGTGAACAATATATGAAAAATGGCATCATCCGCCTTTATATCAATGTGCCATTGACGTTCAAAAGTGGAATAATGGAAAAATAGCATCCAATTAACGATGCCGTTGCCTCTTCGCCAATGATGCGACTAATTTGCATAAATTCGTGGTGCGTATTCTCGAAGTGGAAAGCACAAACTCGTTACAGTACGCCCCAGGCCTCCGCCTAATTACGAAGTAATCAAAACTACCAGACGATTATTGCATATTTATCCTTGAACCATGTTCTGGTTGAGTTCAAAATTTTCGATTTTATTGGTGGTCTACCTGCATTTGAATTTTTTTCTTCCCGATTTCTACTGCCACGGCTTCAGAGGATCGTCGATGAAGAAATTTATGTTGAAACAGCAATTCGGCAGCCTCAAGCTTTGCCCACCAGGTAAAGCTAATAATAATTTATCATTTTGATCAGCAAGTGCAAAGTTCCACATTTTAAACTGTATTCAACATGCGTTGTGAACTAAACTTCCAACCAGTGAAATGGTCAGTAATTCATAAATTTGTCGTTGTTCGATAATATTCGCTCCGATTCGGGATTTTTCCACATGTATCGAAGTCGAACGAGCTGCAAAATACTCGATGCTTTACAAAAAATTTGCATAATTTTCCTGGAATAATATAGCCTGTAAGGAGAAGAACCCGCCCAATGCCGTTTTTGATGTGGTATTATTATATTCTTGCAATCATTCCCTGTATAGTGATCATATACGAAAGCGTGCATTTTCCTTGCACTGTTCGTTATATCCAGAAATTCCGAAACCTTGATCCGATTTTTCGTTCCGTGAATTCCATCAACCCTGAAGATTTGGAGCTTTTTTCGTTTTCTCATCAGAAATCCAGGCATCGCAGTTTCCAGGCAGCAAAATTTCACACTTCTGTACACTAACACTCGAACTTCCATGGTCATAAAATACTAATTTTTGTCCATAACATGTTTCCGCACCATATAATATCGTACTGTAGATTTGTTTTGCCCAACCAATAAATATATTGCGTAGGAAACAAAGTTTTTCTCTTCTGTGAAATTCCCGTTTATCTCATCTGTCCAGAATTTATTTCCTGAAACATTTGCAGGGTTTTCAAATTTTCAAAACACCTGCCGCCAATCAGAAGCCTTTTCCTCCGAAAATTGGATCCGAATCATCTTCTGAATATCAAATCATTTTTGTTTCTGATCCTTCCGTGCAAATTTTCAACGATCGCGCTTAAGATTTGAGTAGACCTTTTTCATTATCTGTTACGCATAAATGAAGCATCGTCACGAGGAATCACAGAGTCAGAGGTTCCAATAATCAGTTGAGTCTAAGATCTTCGAACACTGATGAAACCCGAGACATACGAAAAGTCTCATTGTGATTGTTCCGCCATTCTATGATTGTGTCCCCTGATTTTCAGGTGGACCATCTTTTACGCACGCTTGGGATTTGGCCTGCGATATGAGAAAAAAGAAGAGGGCTTTTCGCGAAAAGAATTCGAACGAAAGTAGGATCCCAATTGAAGTTTTGTCGCCATTTTAACATGTGTTGTCGACATATGGAACACTCTGACATAAAAATTAAGTCATCTATTTATTTCAAAAACAAAATTTTGATCTGGTATTGCAGTAACCACTGTTGATGGCGCGTTTAGGAAAAACATTAAATTTTTTGAATATTTTTCTCTCTCCTGTTACAGTAAGAAAATTTGTTTTTTTTCGCAGACGATCGAATGAATCTGGTACCCGTGGAAATATCGCATCACGCAATGATGCGTTTGAAAAAGGATTTCGACTACAGGCAGGCGACTTTGCGCGAAATGATGCAAATATGCTGCGGCTACGGTTGCGAAATACGCGATCTCGTGCATTACTGTAACTTTTTTAGTTGAAGCGATACTTTCACGCATTGCACTGTAATTATTTTCTGGAACAAATTGGATGATACAAATAGCTGTTGTGGCAAAATTAACTTTTGAACATACTGTCTTGAAACGAAGTCACAAGTTTTTAGAATTTTTGTCTTTGATTATCTTCTGATACTGTGAATGGGCGTCAAACACAACGTCGTAAAATTGCGGCCTTTGTTTTCTCTCTTCTTTACTTACTTTTGAGCAATAATCTGTTCACAAAAGATTTTCTCCGAGAGAATCCTGTGGCAAATCCGTTTTGTTTTAGATCAGTTGGATGAGACTGCATTCGGGTGCATCGGAGGAGTAATTCATATCCGACGAGATGATTCCTCAAAATATGATTTGTGTACATTCGGACCTGTTGCACATGGAACTCACTTTTGACTCAAATTACCAAAAAACCGGATTTTTTGAGCATCGTATCAAACCACAAAAAATCCATAGGTGTCCTTGAAAATATGTTTTATTGGAGTAAGAGTAAACTTTCGTCGTTACATCAAATTTTACTTTTCTCTCCTTTTTTCTTATTCATTGTAGATATTATCAATACTATAGAATAATGAGAAGTTCGATTCTCATTTGTATTTTCTTCCTTTTGATGCTCAATTATCTGGAATGCAGATCCAGAACAAGACAAACAGGTAAGTTGCTACAGGCATACTGTAGAAAATATGGGGAAAATTTTTGACTTATGGATGCCTCATGAAAAATATGGTCGCCACGCAATCCGATGAAAGATTTATGATTTTGTTGTCATACGGTTATAACTCAAGATTAATTTAAAAAGTCCTGCTTGCTCCATTAGCATGCCATTGGCCATACAGACTTTTGAATGCTTTCCATCTTCGTTTTCACCAAATGACATTCCATATCCCGAAAGAATCTACAGTAAGCATGAATGTAATTGAGGAAGTGTTATGATATTCCCAGAAATCTTCGACAGTATGAAAATCTATATGAAGATCCCTCCAAAATTTGCCGCATACCATACGGCTGAATAGGCCCTTATTCATTTCGACAAAAAACACAAAATTCCAAAATTTTTGGTAAAAAATGGTCATTTTTCAAAAAATGATTCAATATGTTATTTTTTGGCGCTTTCGCATCATAATTTTGAAGGCTTTTTGACAAAAATTTATAGTTTTTCAGGGTCAAAATTTGATCCTTCAATGACTCCTCCTAAAATTTTGGACAATCGATCACCCCTTCTATAAAAAAACTAACTGACATTCGTGATCTCGGAGTTCCGTTAGATGTGTGACAGTAGGCATGAAATCTTGATCCGTCGGCAGAATTCTCAAAAAATGAAACACTGTCCTCTTCCCATGTCCTTCATGAATAGAAAGACGTAAATTCTGCATAAAGAGCAGTATCCTACAGTTTTATCTCTCAAAATTGCGCTATAATCAAGCGACAAGCAATTTAAATATTTTTTAGGAAAAATTTGCCGCCAAATTTTCAAATGTTCGTTCGACGACGAAACTTTTAATACAATCAAGGAATGCCAAACCCGGGTGCCCAAAGAGCGGCCAGTCAAACTCGAAGTCAAAATCCAAATGGAACCGAGGTCGGTTTGCACGGAAAACGTTACTTTCGGCTTGCAAAAACATTACGATGGCGATAAATTCTGGTACGTTTGGGTGACGGAAAAATGCAACGCCATTTTTTGCCTGTATTGAAAAGCCAGGAAAAAACTAAATATGATAATCGAAAATGCAATACCTCGTAATCGATTCCTGGAATTTTGTGATTCGATTTATTTTTAACGATATAAAAAGCTATAAATTACCATTTTTCGCTTGCCAAAGTGTTCTTTCAGCGATTATCTATTTACTTTGAAATGATAGACGCAGCGACAACTAAAAAGGAAAATTGACATTCAATTTTCAGGTAGCGAAAAACTTTATACTGTAGAAAAATGCTTATTTCTTCATGGCAATGAAGAGACAAAAATTAAAGAAAAACATCATGTTTATCCAGGTTTGACCTAATTAGAACTGTGTCGATTCGAGAAATTTTGACCATTTAACCGGGCAACTCTGGAAAATTTTTAGTTTTAGTGACTATATTTCACTCATTCTGCAATGATTAAAGCAGTGATCTTATAAAAGTGAGTTTAATACGTAAAAAGCTATAATTTTATTGCTGTAATCAATGAAAAAATTCATTCAAAGGGTCAAAATTTCTCGGCTAGAGTCCATCACTGCAGCTCTGTCCAAATTGAAATTTGATGGGCATGATATTTTTCGCTGATTTTGGCCTCTCCCATTCTCGAAGAAGTTTAGCGTTTTTCTACTGTATATCATGTTTTGCCTGTCATTTTGATTTGGATAGATTATTCTTTTTTTCCGGGTCAAACTTTTTTTGGGGATCGCTGATCATTTCAAAACTTATTGATTCATTTGATTAAAATTATCCCAATTCAAATCAAATCAAAAATAAGAAAATTGCTTCAAAATTGAAGTAAGCTATACAGTAAAGCATAAACCGTACGCACGGACATTGAGTTTTCTGCTTTGCAATTAATTTCCTCTTTGAAAATGGAATAATGAGCTATAGCCAGTTTCATTAAAGAGACTTGAGCTCCAGCTGAGCTGCAGCTTAAGCTGTAGCATAACTCTATATGTTATACCATTGTCGTTAAGCAGCAGCTGCTGTAGTGTGTTTCCGCCGATTTTTGGATTTTCATAGGAGTTAGTCGATTTTGTGAAGACGCACGCAAGTTCAAAGTGGACCGGACGAAGTGATCCATCAAAGGGCGTCTTACTGTAGCCCGGATTTGGTACGCGTGTAGTGATGTCGGGGATGGACATAGTCTATCTCCAGGTTGCGAAGAAATAGCCAAAAGTCGACGCAAATTGTATCGATGCCGATTTGCATAGACACCATGCATAAAAGTGCCGGTTGTCTATGTTTTTGGTCATTCTCGTTTTTGTTTTTATTAAAGTGAAAATCGGCGGCCTGACGACCATTATTTATAATAATATTATTATTTGTTATTGTGGAGTATTTCATCCAAATACAATGTCCCCTGTCTGGACATTTGATTACAATCTCGCAGCCGAGGGAATGCAGGTTAGACCCCACATTTCTATAGAGCCACCCAGCGTGCAACTCTACATTTGAGACTCAATTCTTGGCCTGATTTATCGGTTTGTTCCTGATTGGAAGTTACTTGAGATCAGAGAGTTATTCAATCTTCTGCAGTTCCTCAGAACGAAAGCAGATGATCTTTGTTGAACTTGAGACTGACCAAACTGTTGCAAATGTAATGATTTAGGTATGTGGGTGGTATTGTGCCCGGGTTCCAGCTACAAGTAGCGTTATGAGTTTGGTTTATAGATGTTCCTGACCTCCCTCCTAGCACACACACACTGGTCTAATGTGCAGCAAATTTAATAAAGAAAACGACTGACTCGTACATACACAAAATTGGCCTACTGAATGAAAACGAAAAGAAATATGCATCCAAAAATACTTAGCATAATATAAACAAAGTGGCGATATGAAACAATAACAAAGATGGCAAAAAATAAGCTTATATTACAAACGAAATATGAGTACAATGAAACTATAGACATTGGAAAAAGACGAAAAAATGCAAAAAATGAAAACATGGGTGGTCCAAAAATATACAGGGTGTCTCAAATATCTTACACGCTACCTATTCCAAGGTGAGCTCCTGCGAACAAAACAAAAAGCATAAAAAACATAGAATTAAAAAGAAAAAGAAAGAAAAAACACAACACAACACAAAAGTAAACAAACTAATGACTGTACGACAAAATTCCTTCGAAAATTAATTTTTTTTAAAAATGACAATGTCATTTACATGTTTCAATGACGTCGACTGTGACTTTGATCCCGATCACGATCCCAAGCATTTGGCCGGTGCCGATAATTGTATCCCCCTTTGTATTCTTTGTCTGGGTAACCCCTCTCTTTGTGACTATGTGGATATTGTTTGAAATTGACTTTTGGCGACGAAAGATTCGAATTATAATAAGAATGATGTACATCATCAATTTTCACATTGTAACGCTTCTTTTTAAAGTCATGGTAAGATTGAGATGATTCATAGTGATCCGATTGAGATCTGGATACATAATTGTCTCATTTTCTTTGATCAGACAGCCCTGAATTTTGTTCAGAACCTTTCTGATCAACAGACGATGATGGTACAAATTTCAAAAGAATTAGTTCAATTTTGTTGAAGAATTTATCAGTATCGCAAGAGTTTTTAAATCCAAAGCCGTATAATTTTTTCGATTCAATGTCGATCCAATTGATGAAGATCGAATTGCTCCTATCAAGTTGCAAGGGCGTAGTAATAGGGCTGCACAATGGTGGCTTGCAATACAAGCTCGCAACAAAATATTGTTCCTGATATGTAGTGATTAAAATAGGTAGAGGATCAGGTGTTACCTCTATCCAGTTCATATCATGTTCTTGATTCGAAATGTACAGCTGGACGCAAGTATTATAAATGTGGTGATGTTGATGAAAGTTCGAAAATCTATATTCATTGTCCTGCGTTTCCACTTTGATGAGAAGATCCGTAAATTTTTTGATCCAATTCAGTTGATCATTAGGCGATGAAATATCATTGAATTTGAGACGTAATTGTTGCAAGATATTCAAATTTTTCGTCGCAATAGGATCCTGTGTCCATTTATTGAAGTCGAATGTCATTTTTGGTGATACGGTCGAACATTTATTGTAAGGCACCGAGAGTAGAGGTCGTTTTTGTCAACATAGGTTGATGCGCTCATGAATCGTGAGGGGCTGTCGTTGCCATGGATTTTGATCAACGGATTTCGATTTTTTCTTGTTCTTTCATTGTTTCTTCTGTTTTCCATCTTGGGTCAACTTATAATTTGGTCTAATTCCATTAAAGTTTACACGTGAGAACATGAGATTACGTAAAATTGACAACGCAGAACGAATATAAGAAACTTCATTGAGTTGATGACACAACTTGATTAAGTTATGAGAATAAAAACGGAACTTTGCATAAGTATAATTTGTTCGCAACAAAGGAGCACGCAGCATTAACTTACGATAGATGTTAAGTTCACTGACATAAGATTTCACAAGTTTGAACAATAAATCTGGGAGCTCACACGATTTACACAACCCTTTTGGCATCCCCAGGACCCCAAGAACAGGATAACTAGAGTTGACAACTTCCGAATCCATATTTGAAGGACTCGTAGCTTCTACATTCGTTGCTTGCATAATCTCCTCATGATTTTCCCTGCAATCGTCATTATTATCGACCTGAATGGGAAAATTGTCTTGTTCTTCTGCATCTTGAATCACACCAACAAATACTTGAGGTGAAGACTGTTCCAATGTCTGAGTGGGACAGGCTTGCATCTCTTCCTCATAATCTGAAATTGGATCATAAGAATTTGGGCTTGAGTTCAATGTCTGAGTGAAATCAGCCTTCTGTTCAATATTCATAACTCCACTAATTGTCTCATTGACTGTTCTAGCTCCACTTTTTGAATGGATCCAGCTCTTACCTCACCAGGACTTTGATCATCAATAACTTGCATACTGTCAAACAATTCGCTCATTTCTGTTTCCAGTTCCTGAGCTACTTTATCCTCGATTATATCCATATCGTCTAAAAACATATCTTTGTCATTGTTAGAGTCTAAAGTTTGTTCAGACTCCACTTTGACAGACTGATCAACGTGGGGACTTGAAATTCGTTGATTTTCCTCCATAATTTTGTCTACATTTTGCTCTGGAAAAGACTTAAAAACCCTGGCTCCTCTAGTCTTTATATGTAATGGCCAAGGTGACCATTCATCGATAACCTTTTTGCAAAGCTCAGAGGCAAAACTTTGTGATGCCTCTGGCCAGCAAAGATTCTCACCTGTAAGCAAAAAGTATACACCAAGATCTAGAACCTGTGTAGCAATGATTGCCATTTCAACTTGATTCCTGAAACTACTGATGTTTTGCTCCGGAGACCAATAATAGTCCCACATCTGTATTTCCTGCTCTTGGGCTGTTTCAAAAAATAAAGAGAATAAATTATTCAATGACTGACATGGCAAATGCTTTGAGACATCACGATGTCCATACATAGACGGGAAACCACCATTTTCTTCAGGTTGCCCTTCGTAAAAGTATCCAACATCGAATATTGACTTTGACTTTTTCACAACCTTACCTGGCAACCAAACATCATGGTAACTGTTGCATGCTCCTAGTCCATACACAAATTTAGCTATGGCCGAGTCAGTCAAAATTTTGTAGAGACATTCTCTGCCATAACCTTCCTTGAAAAATATGTGATATGGCACAATAACTGTAAACGACTCAGAGAGAGTGGTGAATACAATTGAACGAGGCATGTAGACTGGAAAATATTCATCGGCCAAATCAGAGTAACTTACCTCTCTGTACCCAATTGGAATTATAGACACGATAGGAATACCACTGATGAGTATTTGGCGTAATTCCAACATCTTCTCATCAAATTCGAAGGTATTTTTGACCATAATCAAGTTGTCAGCGTCTAAATTTGGGATGCGAGGGGTGCGATTGGTTCGAAGTTCCCAAATTGATCGCCAGTCATTTTCATCAGCAAATGGGGCTTTTTCACTGGGCAATCGTAAATCTAACAATGAACAAAGTTGTGGGGAAAAATACACAGACAAAGCAGGTTGAGAATTGTGTACAACATCCTAGATTTGTTAGGATCTTGCAGGGCATAACAAGAATTCAAAATTTGCATGAATTCGAGTCTTCACAGATTACCAGTGTGGAGTAATAAAGCATCATTTTCTTTTAATTTTGTTCAATAAGCATCTGCTTTGTTGATAGTTCTTAAGTTATTTCTTGTTCTTGTGCTCAACTTATGTTTGGCAGTTGAGTATGGTAAAAGATGTTGAATGTTGACCAGGACGATTCGGTCATTATCAAAGAGTTTCACAGCAGCAAAATTCTCTTGAAGATTCAGAAATTGACGATGTGCTTCCTCTGGGCACAGCACAATTCCACAGTTAAAATACTGTCCATTGTGTGGAATAATGACTACTGGATCTCTCACACGCCCACCATTTGGTGTAATTATCCGTCTTTGATAATTGTAATCCTCAAGAAGAAGTTCATCAGATTGTTGATCATTTTCATTTTCGACTTTGGAGGGAGTACACTCTTTTGGAGGTTCTCCTGAGCAATCCTTTATTTCTTTTTCTTCATTATCTTTTTTTCTGTTGAAATATAATCGCAACTGATTCACATGAACTGTTCTATCTGGTGCTGCTGAATTAAATGATGGAATAACATAGTTTGTTGGAGATTTTCGGACCACTATTTTGTAGGGTCCAACCCAATATGGCGATAGTTTACCATCAACTCCTTTTGCTCTTCTGTGGTTGATCAACCACACCATTTGACCTACACTGTACTCAATTTCTTTTGCTTTTTTATCATAGTAGTGTTTCTGATTAGCTTGTGATTTGGTTAATGTTTGATTAGCCAAATCCTGAGATGAAACTAATCAGTTTTTTACAATATTTACATCCCATGGACCATTAACAATTGGATTAATCGTAGTTCTGAGTTCCTGATCGATGGGAAAGACTGGTTTTCATCCATAGATGAGTTCATATGGGGTAATGTTAGTTGATGCATGTACTGAAGTATTGTAGGCAAACACTACATATGGTAGCATTCGATCCCACTCTTCTCCATAAGCCTCTACACATGCTGCTAACATAGAAATCAAGGTACGATTGAATCTTTCCACAAGTCCATCAGTTTCTGGGTGATAAGGGACAGTGAGGAGTTTGGCTACATTTAGTAATTTGCACAACTTGACCACTACAGTACCTGTAAATTGTTTGCCTTGATCTGTAAGATCTTACAGTAAGGCTTACAGCATACCCATGTGACAACCAAAAATTGAGTCATGAAAATATTCCAAGATCTTGCTCCTATTTTTCAAAGGAACAACTAACTGCCACTCCTCTTCATTGCCCAGAAGGCGTCGATAAAGTTGCTTATCTTCTGCCACTACTAAACTACGGGAATCGTCAGCTATCTTTGTAGCTGACTGTTCATCAACACGCAGTTCACAATATACAAGAAAGCGCATTAAATCTCCACAGAATGGATCATTCCATTGATCAAGACCCCAGGTTTCAGGAAAATCAGACTCGAACTTTGTGAGGTCCGATTTATCTACAACATACTCAGCTACATGTGCAGCATTGCTGACAGTAATCTGCAAAAAATTTGATTCAGATTGTACGTTAGAAGTTTCCTCCAAACTCAAATTTTGTTTGGGTTCCAAGTATTCCACAAAATTTAAACATTGATCTACATATACGGCAGTTTCACTTGCTGGATGAGCTGGATGACGTGACAGTCCATCAGCATTCAAATTATTTGTACCCTTCCGATGGTAAAGAGTGAAGTTATACATTCTGAGATCATGTTGCCATCTTAAAATCTTACCATTGTTACCATTATACTTCCGCAAAGCAAAAACTGAAGAACTATCAGACACTAAATCAAATTCACGACCAAAGATATAAGGTCGAAAAACATTTGTTATAGCCCAGTGGACAGCTAGCATCTCTTTCTCATTGATATGCCATTTTTTTTCTTGATCAGAGAGTATTCTACTAGCATAAGCTACCACCCATTCTTCAGTTTCATCTTGCTGTGCCAATACAGCACCAATTCCTCTGTCACTGGCATCAGTGTAGATAGTGAAACGTTTCTTAAAATCAGGATAATGAAGAGTAGGGTAAGATAGAGCTTCAGACTTAAGACTATTGAATGTTTCAGTACATTTGTCCGTCCAAAGAAACTTGTTGCCGCTTTTCCTCAGGTCCATGAGGAGAGCCGCCTTTTGTGAAAAATTGAAAATAAAGCGTCGATAGTATTGAATAAATCCGAGGAAAGACGACAGTTCTTTGTTTTGGGGCACAGGCCATTTCTGTATACAATCGATTTTACTGGGATCCGGCTTAATACCTTCTGACGAGATGACGTGGCCTAGGAAAGGTACTGTCCATCGACCAAAATGACATTTTGTAAATTTTAAAATTAAGCCAGCTTGCTTTAATCTATCAAAAACTTCTTGTAAATGCACCAAATGTTCTTGAAATGAATTGGAATACACGATGATGTCATCAAGATACACCATGCAAAAATTCCAACAGTGCCGGCCAAGGACAATGTCCATTAATCCCTGAAACGTTGAGGTAGCATTACAAAGACCAAAGGGCATAACTGTAAATTCAAAAAGCCCTTTTCTAGTAATGAATGCCATCTTTTCTTTACTGTCTTCCTCCAACTCCACCTGCCAATATCCATGAGAAAGATCTAGTGTTGAGAAAAGTTTTGCATTTCCCAAAGCATCTAGAGTCTCATCAATTCGAGGAAGTGGATATACGTATTTCTTTGTGACAGCATTCAAAAGACAAAAATCAATGCAGGGCCGCCAGCTACCATCCTTTTTCTGAACTAAGACGAAGTTGGCTCGATAAGGGCTGCAGGAATGCTGGATTACTCCAAACTGCAACATTTTTCCAACTTCGTCATCAATAATTTGCTTCTGTGCCTCTGGTATCCAACGTACTGGCTGCACTACTGGCGGCTCCTTTCCTGTGTTGATCTGGTGCTTCACTACGCCAGACCGACCAATTTTTTCAGTCAATTCTGTGAACAAACTGGAATTTTTCTCCAACATCGCCACGAGTTCCTAAATTTCCTTTTTGCTCAATATACTCTCGGTTTCAGCAGAGGATTTGAGTCTCTCATGAAAATACGTTCCATGGCGACATCCCTCCGCCAAAAAATTTTCAGCCTCATCCACGGACGACCGGCTGCTCCGCTCGTACACAGGCGCCTGTGCAGAACTCATATTAACTCCCTCTGGAATCGGGCGCAACCCGTAAACTGCGGCAACTATATTGCCACTTCTCTGAACTCAGGCGGAAACATTTCTTTCTTCTAATGGAAGCAACGTTCTAATTTCAAGCCCCTTTGTGCTCTCAAAGGGCTTGTCTCCAAAATTTATCAACATGACAGGGATGCGTCCACCCCTGACCTCTACAAGCGAGTTTGTGCTATGACAAGTCAATTGTTCTGATGGTAAAGTTCTACTCTCCATTACACCGATGTTTCCTTCTATACACTTGTCTACTGATCCATACAAATACAAGATGCTGCTCAGAGGTATTTGAACATCAGCTTCACATATAACCGAGCACAGGAATGATTTAGAGAAATCTTTCAAAACAAAAGGAACCTGAATTTCACTGTTATTTGATGTGAAAAGGCAAACGATTCTTTGAGGTACATCAACGAGAATTTTTCCATCTTCCATAGCTTCTGCTCCCAGTAGAATTTCGTACAGTAAAGAGTCAACTAAGAGAAATGACGTTTGAAATGTTTGAGAATTATTTCCACAAATGAGAGTAACACTTGTAAAAATTTCGCCCATTACTGGTATAGGATGAACAGATAAGCTTCTTATCATTGTGATATTTGTTGGTCTGAGGACCAGATCTTCACCCAAACTTTGTAAGTGTGAAAATAAATCCTTCCTCATGATATTGCATAGACTTCCATTGTCAACGAGTGTATAGCATTTTATCTTATTCGTACCAACGTGTACATAAATGTTCACATGTAGCTTAAAATTGGCATTCTTCACACCTGAATTTTGTTCAGTTGAGAAAGACCCAAAAGCTGCACTATTACTTGGTCCAGGTGCTG
Source organism: Romanomermis culicivorax (assembly GCA_963922205.1). Lineage (NCBI taxonomy): Eukaryota > Metazoa > Nematoda > Enoplea > Mermithida > Mermithidae > Romanomermis > Romanomermis culicivorax. The sequence continues at coordinate 169,851 of CAWUHX010000307.1, read as the reverse complement.
TCAGTCTCCCACCTGCATTTACATTGTCTCTTTGTGGAATTTGGTTTTAACGTCTCAAGGTGTTAGGGCATTGAAAAGCTCCGTGCCCAAATCCAGTGCATAGGTAGCATCTGACTTTCGCAATGACACTTTGATCAGATAGATTCGGACAATCCTTTGGAAAATGCCCCATTCTATTACAGGTAAAACACTGAACGCGCCCGGCATTATTGAGACTAGGTCGATCCCGTGATTGCTGACCCTGAGGAGGAGGATTCCCATATTTGAAGGGTTTCCTTGCACCAAAAGGAATCGCTTGAGATGAATTACGTGAATCAGTTTGAGCTATAGGTGCAGCTTGAAAACCTTTTGTACTGGAAATGCGCGAATTACGTGGCTTAGCCAATTGTCTCAAAGACATTTCGTTTTCAGCATAGTTTATGGCCTCATCAAGTGAAGAACATTTTCGTTTTAAAAGTTCTAGACGAAGATTTTCATCAGTCAAGGCTTCGATAAAGATGTTGATCAATTCGGATTCGTCAAATCCAGGACGTTTGTTGATGTAAGCTTTTCTGGCTTTATCACAAAAATCTTTCGAGAAGTCCAACACAGATTCATCTGACTTTTGAAAATGACGACGAATTTCATTTTTCAAACAATCAAAATGTTGGGAAGGAACGAGTTTAGAAATTAGTTCTTGTTTGAGTTTCAACCAGTCTTTTCGACGATCGAGTTCCAATGAGTCCAAAACAAACGCAGCTCGACCCTCAGTTAAAGTGACGACTAGCCAACACTTATATTCATCCAACCAATCAGAGATATGAGCAGTTCTTTCTAATTTGGCAAGCCACTCTAAGAACTCTTCTGGAGTTGAGCCATCACAACATTTAAATTGTCTAGGAACTTTGAAATTACCTTTCTCTGCAGGATTAGATACCATACTTTTTGAAAAAGATGAGATATAGTTTTCTTTTTCCACATCCTTTTCCAAAGCTACAGGAGATGAAGCTGAGCAAAGATTTGCTTTGAACAAACCCAAATCCTCAGGTTTTTCTCCAACTACTTCTTTTCCAAATTTTTGATTTGCAAATGAAGCTTGGATATTCCTGATTGACTCACTTTGTACGTCTAGATGTTTGTAAATAGTCGAGATATGTTGATCTGTCTTAGAAAACAAATCATTGCAGAGAGCATCAAGTTTACCCAAGGAACCGCGCATTTCCTTCATCTGTGACTCGAAATTTTGTTTCAACTCAGCAAAACTGGCGATGACTTCTGATTTACCTGACTTTTCCACCACATTTGTCAGATCTTCTATCTGAATCTGCATAGTTATTTTATGATCAAAGAATGACTGTTTAAGTTGGCTCAACATTGTTTGGTTCAACTCTGTCGACTCGTTTAGAGCAGATATATCACATATTACATTCCTGAATTTCAACTCCAGATTTCTAATCGAATTACAAAGATCGACTCTATTGTTTTCGGACAACAGTGCACGATTTTCAGATGTAACCTCTTCAACACCATGAGTTAAAACGGCATGATTATCTCCCAACTCTTCACTGGAATCTGATTCAGACTCTGACAGATTAGGGTCAACTTGAGAAGATGCAGGAATCCAATTCTGTTTGTTTCCATCCTCTATCTCATCATCATTCACTGGTAGCTTAAAATAGAAGGCCTCGACATGCTTTGCCTTTGTACTTTTTCTGGCCTTTCTGAGACTTTCTACGACAAAATTTTGTAATGTCATGAACAAAGCCCCAGGATCTTTCACGTCCAAAACCAAACCATACTCATCAGAGATCTTAGAGAACCAGGGTGGGTCTAATGGATGATTTCTTAACTCGGACAAAGAAACTTTCATAAGTTGCTTACCAATAGATGTCATTCTCCTTTGTTTCGACGTAAAATCCTCTCTTTTAAATCCAAACGCGTCGAAAATTTCAGATAAAGGTTCAAAATGCAGATAATACACTGACTAAAATTGGTTTATGTGGAAAAAAATAGGGGAATTATGGAACAATAGGAAAATGTGGTGTAGACAATATGGAAATATGAAGTTGAGAAGAAAAAAAAGAGCTAGAGCAGATGACCTATGACATTTGTTGTCTCGCCATATTATGCACCGCCTCTGTTACATGATACATTATACCATTGCTCGCCTTCCCAGATTGCCCCCCATGTAATGATTTAGGTATGTGGGCGGTATTGTGCCTGGGTTCCAGCTACAAGTAGCATTATGAGTTTGGTTTATAGATGTTCCTGACCTCCCTCCTAGCACACACACACTGGTCTAATGTGCAGCAAATTTACTAAAGAAAACGACTGACTCGTACATACACAAAATTGACCTACTGAATGAAAACAAAAAGAAATATGCATCCAAAAATACTTAGCATAATATAAACAAAGTGGCGATATGAAACAATAACAAAGATGGCAAAAAATAAGCTTATATTACAAACGAAATATGAGTACAATGAAACTATAGACATTGGAAAAAGACAAAAAAATGCAAAAAATGAAAACATGGGTGGTCCAAAAATATACAGGGTGTCTCAAATATCTTACACAAACTTATTCTTCCTAAGGTTTCAGCCTGATTAGGTGAATTAGTGAGTGACTGATTAATTCTACTTTTGATTCTAATCCATTTACCACATTTCTCAGTTTAACCTGAGTCTCATTTCAACAAGTGGTGGTTTCTGACACTCAAAGTAACGGAAAATCAGAGGCAAACCAGAGGAGTTAAAAAACTGATTGGTTTTTGTAGAGAATTGGGAGGCTTCAAAATGAGTAAAGACAACCTGGGTGGCCTCAAGAGTTTGGGGTTGCCCAGAACACCAACAGTAAAAAAGGCCTGTGATGCCGAAAAGTTTATTGTCTTGACTTCAGCTGAAAGTTCAGCTGAAGAAGACAATGGCTCAGATCACAGGCCTTTATTGGTGGAAAATGAAGGCAACATACCTATGGCCCTGTCAGCTGTCAAAAGGGAGGAGGAGGACATGATATTATCATAGAATGAAGATCAAATATTTAAAATTCCATCATCGATAAACCTCCTGAGGAGAGGCAACTTATTACAACCGCCCATTTGTGGACCAGCATGTCTAATACCGAAGATGAATATTCCGGTGGTGGATCAACAGCAGCACCGGCCAGCAAATAAACCCGCTCAAATATTCGATACCTACCATCCATTATACTGGGAAAATGAGCGGGAGGAGCATCATGAAAATCCTCGAAAAAGCTCATTGGAGGATAAGTTGGACCAAATCATGAACAGGTTAGATGTTTATGATAACATATTCACCAAAATTGCTAATAATGGTTCACAGAAAGCCAGTAAGGCACATGAACTGAGGCAAAGCAATGCTGGCAGTATGGAACAAGGTGGTGCAGTAAAGTTTGAGCAAACCCAGGAAGAGCTGGTGTGGTGAAATGATGGTATCACTCTTCAGCAAGACTGTAGACAAAAAGACCAAAAGTCAAGTCTAGGTCCTAAAGAGCAGTATATGCCTCATTTACCCACTAACTCAAGAGTAGAGCAAAAAGTGAGCAGTTGTAGTTTTGACAAAGGTGAAAAAAACCCAAGTCTGATAAATCTAACTGTATCACAACACAGCAGTTGTATTAGGGGAGAGAACCCAAATGTCAGGCAGCAGGTTATGCCTACAATGATTCCAATTGATCCGTCCTTATCGGTCAATCCGGCTCAGGTAGGCCCAACTGTCTACAACATTGAAAGGGCTATTAAACTGACATTACTGCAATCCAATATGCCAAGTAGACAGGTTCTTGCTTTCCTAGTGGAACTAGAAGGTGAGTTTCAAAAGAATACTCCCAATGAGGTGAAGCTAGAAGCATTAACCTGTTTGTCAAGGGATTTGCCGAAAGAATTGACCGAAGAGTCAACCACATATAGGGAAGCCCGAGACAAAATTTTGAATTATTGTGCTCCTGATTGTAACCTGGATATGCTTGAACGAGACTTGTTAGATATTAAACAGGAACCAGACAAAGCAGCAACCAAATTTTTAAAAAAGGGTCAGAGCACATGTGAATCTCATTTACCAGAGTGAAACAAAGGAGTTTAAAAATAAAGTGATCATTGAAAACTTTTTCTATAGAAGTTCTTTAACTTATCAATTAGAACTGCAGAAAGACATAGCAAAATTCAAAAATTGGTATGATCTTTCGCAAGCAGTATATGAGATAGAGGTAAAGCACAGGAATGCAATTAGAACATTTGGGCCAAGAAAGCAGCCCATAATAATAAATACGGCACAAACGGAAATTGCTGAGGAGCAGCAAGCCGATGTGAATGTAATCCAAGGGCCTTATGAAAGCGCCCAAAAAGGCAATAAGGACTTTAGAAGACCAAACACAGAAAGGCACACTCCAATGCAATCTTCACAAAATCAATTAATAGATATAGCAGATGATGAAGTATTCGAAGTACCTCCGCAACAGGCCATAATGCCTCGGCAACAGCGTGTTGAGGAGCCAAAAAAGGACTCCCTCATGGTGGCTTTATCTAAGGAATTCATTAAAATGGCACAGTGTTATGAAGAGATTAGGAACTCTACCAAAGCTCAAGAGGAAGCCATAACTGCTTTAACTCAGAAAGTTGATAAAGTGAAAATGAAAAGTCAACAAGAGGTTCAGTAGCCAAAATGGTGTATTTACCACAAAAACAACACCCAGGACACGATTGATTGTAGAACTTTGAATTTTTATAAAGGCCCACAAAATCGTGGAAGGGGTGGAAATAGTGGAATAGGCTTTGGAAGAGGAAATCCTAGAGGAAGTTTTGGAAATTTCAGAGGTAGAGGAAATTTCAGAGGTAGAGGAAATTTCAGAGGTAGAGGAAATTTCAGAGGTAATTTCAGAGGAAATTACGGAGGAAACAGAGGAGGTTTTGGTAACAAAGGCAAAAGGGGAGCTTATCAAGTTTCGTTTCCTGAGGAGGAGGCAGAATTACAGGAATATGTAAAGTTGAAGAAGGTCAGGGATTAGATGAGGTTGTTACAGGCTACCACCCAGCTGATGTTACCAGGACCAAATCTAATGGACCAACAACCAGTAATCGCAAATCAGAGTTCAAATACTCTATTGACTCCACAAAAGGTAGTTAGTCAGTCACAAGCCGCTGGGCAGACCAACCAAACCAACCAACCGTCGACTAGTGGTATTAATAGTGTACAGCAAGAACCAATGATGAAGATGAAGTTGTGTAGCCTACATAACTGTGCCATGGAAAAGGAAGAGAGTGTGCGGGAGATGGAATGCAGTGCTGAGTATGGTAGAAAAGCGACTGCAGAGGAACTGGATATGTTAGCAAGATACCCTAGAACGCAGCCATTTCACATAAGAGTAACTGTGTGTTCTACTACTGCAAAGACACTGATTGACATGGGAGCTCAGTGTTTGGTAATGTCGTGTGATTTCTTGAAAAAATCACTTGGACTGGAGTATACAGCATACCCTAAGATCTTAACAGTCACTGTTACCAATGGTAAAGTAGTTAGTGCACATGGTTACATTCAGTTTCAAATGGAATGTGATTATGGCCGTTTCTCGGTTAAAGCTATCATAACACCAGGGTCCGCAGAGGATTTAATATTGGGAACAGACTTCCTAGCGCATCCAGAAGTCAACACAGTAATAGACTTCGGAAAAGGTTCAATGACAATGATGGATGTAAAAAAGAGTATTGATTTGTTAGCATCATATAAGAAAGTGATTCCAATCCTTGGGACACATAATCCCATGATAGCAGAACCAATAGAGGAAAATCCTATTGAAAAAGACCAAAGTTCGGCGATCCAGCAGCTGGAAGATCTAGTTCCAGTAGTGGCATGTAATAGAATTTACATCCCGGAACAGATCTGCTAGTAAAAGTTAAATTGAGGAACAAATCTTCGGCAAATAGAATAAATGGAATCATCATAGAAGGAGATGATTCAGAAACCAGATTCAGAATAGATGATACTATTGTCGATGGTTCAAAGGAGGGCTTTGTATTGATGATCTCTAATAATACGGGTTCCGGTGTCCTGATAGAACCTAATCAAGTTCTTGGTTACTGTAACTCTGTATTTCAAGGAGAGTCAAGTGTATCAATTTTACAGGCTAGAAATTGTGGAGAAAATAGCCTAGAGGGCATTTTCGATGCCAAAGAATCAAAATTCGATGGAGTTATGTTTCTGGAAGCATTGTATAAAATGACCTCTAAAGCTACAGTGGCAGAGGAACAGAAAGAGATGGTGATACGGCAACTTGTGAAATACGGAGATGTATTTAGCCTACCTCATGATCCTTGGACAACTACTTCCCATCTTACTTGTAAAATTGATACAGGTGATGCTAGTCCTGTGGTGAAGCATTACTACAGAGCTGCTATTGAAGGGCGACCATCAGACAACATGTGGAAGAAATGCTGGACAAAAGAGTCATAGAGCCATCCAGATCACCTTGGGCAGCACCATCATTCCTGGTAGGGAAGAAAGATGGGTCACTCAGGCTGGTTGTGGATTTTAGAGGCTTGAACGAGGTTAGGAAGGATGATTGATATCCAATACCCAGAATGAATGATTATCTGGACTGCCTCGGGAGAGCAAAATTTTATACGACTCTTGACCTTAAGTCCGGTTACTGGCAAGTGCCAATGGAAGAAGGCAGTAAAGAAAAGACTGCTTTCCTATGTCAAGAAGGGTTGTTCCAGTTCAAGGTAATGCCCTTTGGACTGAAAAATGCACCAGCCGAGTTCCAGAGGATGATGGAAAGAATCCTTCATCCTCATGTTTGGAAGATATGTCTAGTTTATATAGACGATATCATAGTGTTCTCGAATATGTTCAAGGAACACATAGAAAATTCGAAACTGGTCCTGGATGCCCTGAGACGAGCCTAGCTTACACTTAAACTGGAAAAATGTGAATTCCTACCAAAGAAGGTTCATTTGCTTGGTCACATTTTGGATTCTAATGGAATTTTGCTTGATCTGAAAAAAGTGCAAGCTATAAAGGAGTTTGAATTCCCAGACTTGGTCAAGCATATGCAAAGGTTTCTTGGAATGCTCCAGTGGTGTAAAAAATTTATACCACATCTGGCAAAGCATGCAGAACCTTTGTATAAGCTGACGACCAAGAAAAGGAATAAATGGCTCATCACAGAAGAGCATCACAAAGCATTTAATGCTTTGAAGAAGCACTGGTATCAGTTCCATTTCTCAGGTACCCAGTAATGGATTGCTCAGCCCAATTCATTCTGCAAACTGATGCCAGTGGAACAGCATTAGGAGCTGTTCTGTATCAAGAATCTGGAGATGATCAGTGGGTCATAGCATATAACAGCCGAGTCCTAAAAGAGGATGAGAAAAAGTGGTGGGCTACTGAAAGGGAGTGTCTCGCGATTATCTATGGCCTCAAAATCTATCGGCACTATTTATTGAGGCAGAAAGTATTGATTAAGACAGATAACAGACCACTGTTATCAATGAAAGTCAATACAATAACAAATGACAAATTAAAACGGTGGTATGCGATCATAAATGAATACAACCACAAGTTAGAATACGTGCCTGGTAGGCAGAATGCTATGGCTGACTTTCTCTCCAGAAAGGATGAGCCAGAGGATGTGGTGAAATCACCACCAAAGTGGGAGAGTATGTTCAAATCAGATGTTGTTTCCTCCGATGTCAAAGGAATAAAAGAACATCCAGAACAACAAATTTCTCTGGTGGCCAAGAGAAACAACATTTCGAGGAGAATAAATCCCACGAGGATAAAGAAAAAGGAGAGGATGCTTGAATTAGTCCTGAGGAGGAAAGAGAGCATTCTAAAGGAGTAGAAGCGGTAGTAACCTGAAGCAAAGCTCGCATTTCGGAAAAGGTGCAGAAAGAAAATCAGGAAACTGATAAATCTGTGATACCTAAGGAACAAGACAATGTGTAGTGATTATACCCTCAAAAAGAAGAAGAGTTTGATAAACCGGGAACATCAGGTGAAAAAGAGATATCTATTGGCCTGATCCCAGATGACTTGATGAGCAAACTGCAAAAAGCAGACGAAAGCTTAAAGCTTTTGTCTGCTTTTTTCGTCCTCATATTGCATTTATTGCATTTCGTCCTCATATTGCATTTATATGTGTTGTGCAGGTCTTTTCTTAATAGGCGTAAGAAAAGATTGAGACTTCTGGTCTGAACTGACCTGTTAGAACTAATCCCTTGGCCAAGCCTCGGTGATAGTGCAACAGTCCCATTCCCCAGACCTACAACAACAAAGATACTTTAACTTAGAAGCGGGGCCTCACCAGAGAGCTCCGCAGTCTCCTAGCTGAGACAAGGAATCCCCTCAGGGATAAACGTACTTGGATAGAACCCTTAGTGGGTTTCCCAAGGCTTGCTGACTGCAAGCTGGCGCCTGGGCCTTTGGCCCTCCACCTTTGTCGATCGAGAATATCTAAATAACAAACAAATATATTTAGCAATAATTCCCACGAAATATGTAAAGAATGTGGACTGACCACAGTTGTAATTATGTAAATATAAAACAAAACAGCTGGGAATAATTTACTGGATGCCAGCTGTACTTTCAAGAATAATATAAAAAATCGTAAAAAAGTGAAAAAATGATTTCACTATATCTTTTTGGTCTTTCTGTGGCGCTCCACTTCTATGCAAAAATGTCTGCGCAGCTGGTCGTCCATTTGTTCGATTTGCATGGCGATTTCCCCATGCCACTTTGCCATCAACAGGGTGCCGAACATAGGCTCTTGCAAACAACAGTTCACTTCTTGGAACAAAAATACCTCCATTCATATCATATGGCTTAACAAGTCTATCAGGAGGTTAGAATATGACAGTTTAACAGATGAATAAAGTGTGACCATTCCTGGATGCTCTGCATATTTGATATTGAGCATAAGTAAGATGTATAAAATTTGATAAAAATAGTATAATAAATAGTACACAAATAAAATGGGGAATCAAACCCAATTTATATGAAAGAAATTTATCATTATCATATTTGATTTTGGTTTTTATGTTACTACGATCCAGTTTCTGAAAATACACTGTTTCGTTGGTTGAAAAAATTTGGGCTGAAAATCAGAAATTTTATATTTGAAAAATTCAAACACTTTTATAGAGTTTCAAAAATTTGTTTACTTTTCTTAAAGATTGCATCCAATTGAGATTTGATACGATTGGCATGTTTCAAAAGTGTTGCTTCAGAAGCTTCATCATGCATATTTTCCACATCGATTTCCAAATCGTTCAATGTAGTGCTTGAATAATCCACTGCACATTGCATGATTGAATCCGATCATGGAGTTTCATCTTCAAGTGGAGTGGAGATCATCAAGCTCACAATTGTCTTCAACCACCATATTATCTTCTTCGATTTTAATAGGTTTCAAATCTTGGTTTAGTGTACTGTAGTTTCATTGCATACTTTCTAGATGAGCATGTTTCGGACAATAAAAGCAAGTACAATAGGGTTCTGAAGAAACACTTGGTCTGTCGTTTAATTTTACATGTTTCAATTGAGATTCACTGTATGAAACAGTTTCGACAGCTTCAGAAATTCAAGAATAGTCTCATTGTATGGTTGTTTGTGATCGTATCAGAAATTCCATCATAGCTAAAATTGGATTAAATCGCATACTGGCTCATCTGATTTCATTTTGTAGCCATATTCAAGTGCACATTTTCAAGTTGTAATGTAAGACTTGTGATTCTCTGATTTATCGGTTATATCTTATCTTCAAAAGCATTCTTTGGAGCTTGATTCAAAGTATCTGCATCTGCCAAAGGCATTTATTTTTTTGTATATCACTTATAACTGGTCATCAATAATATCCTGATATGGTTCACTAAAAGTTTTCGGTAAGTTTTCGTGAAAATATTAAAAATTTTGATCGTGTCTATATTTGTGGACGACAAAGTATATTTTGCTCATGGTGGTGTAACACACATGAAACTCGTTGATTTTTGTGGAAAAAATTGCGGAGTTACCAAATCAAGAAACTTGCAAGCTAAGTTACACGTTTACTGCAACTTGGTGTTCCATGCGTAAGAATGCTATGCTCTTTCTTCGCCAAAAAAGGAAAGACGTGTTGTTTAACTACAGTTGCTGTAGAAGAAAATGGGCACCGTGGAAAAAATACAGAAAAGATATCAAAAATACTATAGAAAAAATGATTCATGACTGCGCAAGTTACGGGCTGTGACCAAGGGCGCTTTTCCTGAGAAAATAACAAGCCTTAAGGCCCTGTCATACTTCACCGCGCGGTACCGCGCGGTGCCGGTTGTCCTATTCATACCAACAGGCGGCGCCGCGCGGTACCGCGCGGTGGCTTGCCATACTTTGCCGCGCGGCACCGCGCGGTGGCTTGCCATACCCTGCCGCGCGGTACCGCGCGGCGCCGTACGGCGCCGCTTTTTTACTTTTGGATTTTGCTCTTCTCAAAAAATGTGTATTGGTTTAGTTGAAACCTGATGGGGCGCCGCGCGGCGCCGCAAAAATTACAAAAACCTATTCATACTTCGAAGGCGGTACCGCGCGGCGCCGCTTTTTAGTATGAATGGAACAACCGGCGCCGCGCGGCGCCGCTTTTTATTATGAATGGAACAACCGGCGCCGCGCGGCGCCGCGCGGTGAAGTATGACAGGGCCTTTATCCGTGTTCCTCAAACTGGCGCGAGCAAGAATTCAAACCAACCTACTGATGTTTCAAAAACCATATTTTACGCAGTTTCGCCGACTCCTATCAGGGGCTAGGGACAGAAAAAAAACTTACTTGGTTTTCGGTTGTAGTTCAAACAATACCCGAATAATGGAACAATTACCGTAATTATTCCAATAAACGGCGCACCGTTTATTATTTTTCTGGTTCCATTTGTTGCGCCGATTAATAGAGGGCGCCGTTTATTCAAATTTGGCACTTAATCAGGTCACATTTGCAATCTTGTTTTTTTATTCTCATGGAATCTCAGCGAGTAACGTTTCATCATCAAACAAATACCATATCTCTCTACACCAAGGAAAGAAAAAGAAAACAAACAAAAAGAAAAGAAAACAAGAGTAATGAAAGGAAAACAAAGGAAAAATAAAAACAACTAATGAAATAAAAAATGACATATAACCTAGCCTAGATTCGCTTATTTTGAGGCGCCTAGCAACTGCACGGTTTGCTTCTCTTTTTGCTGCTGCAATAATTTTTAGCTTAAACCCAAACTGTACTCATTTCTATTTTCTTGGCCTGTAGCGGATTACTCTAAAGACTGCATTTCATCATCACAAAAAATCAATAGAAAGCATTGCAAAGCACTGCAGTCAAAATGGACTTTAAAATAAGCATCCTATTCCTCTAATAAACAGCGCATATGAAGTTTAAATCAAGGATACTTATGATTCTAATAGACGGTGCGCCGTTTTATTTGAGGGCGCCTTCTATTCGAATAAATACGGTATATTTAAAATGATATATATTTTGCAAACTGAAACACGAATGAATTCATCTTCCACGTCTCAACGTTTTATTCTGCTTCATATCAATTTAGGTCATGTTTTCTGAGGCTTCGTTAGTTGACTAAAAGTACCTAAAGTTTTCAATCTTTGTATGAAAGAATGCTTCTATCTGTTTGCTTGTTTACAGAAAAATATGCTCAAGTGAAAATCACGCATGTTGGTTTTGTGGTTTAGAGTATTGCGTTGCGACCTTTAATATCCATGTACCTAAAATTTCATTATTAGTTTCATGTCTACAAAAATGTAGATAGTTTAGACTGGTTATTTCTGGATGACGTGTCGGCGAACGGGCTTTCCGTAAGTAAAAACATGAAAAAATATCAAAACATAAGAAATAGATGACAAAAAAATGTACAATAAGCTTGCTTCTTCGTGTCATATAGAATCGTTCTTATTGGGACACCCGTAATTTTTCATAAATTTAGATAGAAGACCACAAAATCCATGTTATAACCTTTGTCCGACTGCCAAGCCCAATTCAGAAGTGCAGTCGCCGATTGTCGGCGACAAAAATTCCCGAATTTTTTCACTTCTGAATTTGGCTTCCCGCAAATTGCCTAGTCATTCTATTTCCTAGAATCGCTGACTGTCGACGAAAAAATCTCAGGATTTTTCACTTAGAGCTTAATGGGACACAAAAACAAGACGAATTCTTTAGTTAATTTTTGACGTTTTGCTTTTTAACCATTCCCAAAAATGTTCTTTTTTGTGTACACAGAATTCAAAATTAACCAAGAGGTCAGAGTTTCAAACACCTAGGTTCGACAAATGGGGGAGTAGAAAAAATTACAGGAAATGCTAATTTCGGTCTGAAAGAGTTTCCTTGTAATAGAATAAAGTGAGTTGAGTTGCTTGGAACGTTTCGTACTAAGATAGGTGCAAGTAACCGGATCAAGGTAGGATGACGGAAGAACAAGCGTATATAAAAACCAAACTGTTGTACCATTCGACCCCAGACGTGAACCGTATTCCTCTAAGTTGTGAGATTTACACGAATTTTTAATCAATATGTAAATAATTTCGCGTATATAAACATAAATAAACTAATGGAATACACAAATATTGCTAGAGAAAAAATGATGTGCGAATTATAACGTAAGTTATTGCATTCAAACTACAGTACACTCTGAACACCTGTGTACACAAGTCACGGCATACATACTTCGGGGTAAATTTTCTTACTAGAGCTTGTATCATCTTTTGTCCCTCTGTTTAGATGACGGTTTCAAGAAAAGCGATTTTATGAATCAGAAAAATAACTGCTAGCGCAAAACATTATTATACATTATTTTTTAAGCTGACTTCTTGTCCATCGACCCGGCTTCTTGATATCTTCGCTTCTAACCACCCGCAACAGTTTGATATCTTGCTTGGAAGATTTTTTTGTGTAGTTCGAATTTCCATATAACGCCGGCTACAAGAATCAAAACCATAATGACGACGAAAACGGCCACCAACGCCGTATTGCCGTCGTTGTCCGGCGGACCGTTGGCGGCCGAGTCGTCGCCGACACCGTCGATGACGTCGACCGACGGCGGAGGCCTTTTCTCCTTGAGGAGACTGGCGTGGGCTTCTTTCGCACTGGCTTCTTCTCCCGTTTTTTCAGGCTCCTTGTCTCCTCGATTTTCTTCTTCTACTTCGACTTTGTGACGCTGTTTACCCTTTGGGCGGCGGTGCTTGTCCCTCGGCCGCTGTCTCGGACGTTCCTTCGTTTCCTGCAATGAAAGTGAAATGATGTATAAAAGTGAAAACAAAGATGGCCTAAAGAAAGTTGAGCCCAAAAGTGCCGTATTTCTCAGTTACTAAAAAAAGGTGTCGCGTCCAGGTTTCTGCACACAAGGTATTTCTGAATTTTCATAGTTTCTGCACAAAGCCTCATAAGCTGTTACACACTCAACTTTTACTCCAATTTTTTTTTATCTCTCAGAACTTCCTTTTCGACTAATTTCGAAAAATTTAACAAGTTTCCAATAATTATACTAAGAGAATCTAACTCGGAATATTAATCCTCGCATAAGAAAAAATGCATTTTTTATTGGTTTCGATAATGATTCTGAGCTATCAGAACCTCCTCAATGTAAAAATAATTACAATAATAATATTAATAATAACAATAATAGTAATAATAATAATAATAATAAGTATAATAGAAATAGAACAATTAATATCAATAAATTTAATGACATTGTAGGAAGAGGCAATCACAAATCGGTGGCAAATAATCTTCGATTAACTAGAATGAACTACAATCATCCAAACATTGTCAAAGCGAGTGAAAGGAGAACGTTTGTTACCTGATGTCTGCACCACGAGGAATGAACTGTCTTATTCGAAGTGAGCACATCATTTTCTCTTGAAAATGTTGCTGACGTCAAAACCGACTATTCTAACATTGTCCAAAAATGCATTTCATGCAGAAACTACTTCCATCTCTATTTACACAGATAATTTTCTGGAATTTTAATTGTAAACATTGAATTTATGACTATACAGTGCAAGGTTCGACTGTAGAAACTTTCCACTCCATTCATCACAAAATGATCGATGCAACGATTCAATGAAAGTAAGGTGGACACGGAAAAGCTAGTAAAGCTTATTACTGTAACGAACACTTTCTTCAGCGCGGTGCTAATATAGTTGGAGTCGCACCAAGAAAAATAAGTACAAATTTATGGGTATGCAGGCATGCCGCTAAAAAACAGTGGTAATCGGTAAACGAAAACCTGTAACACAGTAAAGTGGAAAAGCATCGAGGTCTTTCCACTATTTTGGCCTTCCAATTTAGTTACAGGAATTTAGTGTTTTCCTACAATAATATAATGCTATCCAATCCGTGACAATTGCGAATCAAATTGAACCTACTTTTATGGTTGTCGCTGCGCCTATTATTTCAAAGTAAATGGGCTATAGATGAAAAATTCTCTACAGAATTGAACACACACATAATTGAAAATCGATATTGTAATGCATGCATTAATAAATTGTATTATAAAAACAACAATTTTGAAAATCGTATTTGCATATTAAATTTTGAAAAAGCCAGGGTAAACAAAAAAACAAAACAACTCACTTCAACAGCCTGGGATTTTTCTTTTTTCCTTCCACCGTTCTTTTCGGAGGTGTCTTTTTCCGTCAAGAAACACGCTTTCATATTAATAACGGATGATTTAAAATCGACGCAACCTTCGTCGTTCAATTCTTCGTGCTTTTGCCGACCTTCGACGAACGACATGCAGCCCTGGGCGGCGTATTGGAATGAAGAATCGTGGCTGGTCATCGAAACATCGAAGCAATGTTCACCCCGGCATTTGCCCAATTGTTTGTCCACTTTGAAAAAAAGGGCGTTCATTTTCACCGACATGTTGCATTCGACGCGCGACGATTCTACGACGTCCGGTCGCTCGCGATTACAGTAATCTTTAGCGCAAACGCAAGTCTCCCGGTCGAAATCCATGTCGATCTAGTGTAATAAAATTTAAAGCTTTTCAGCATTAGGTTCCAAGCCAGCAAGATTTACAACAAAAGAATACTGTTGAGTTGAACTTCGAGTTTTCACGATTAAATTTGACAGAAGCACTCTATTAACATATCCTAAATACAATACAGTTTGAAATTTTTGACAGGACTCAAGTCGATGTGCAACAACAAAATTTCAAATTTTTGGGATAAAATTTAACTTCAGGAAAAATCGAGATTCAAATGAATGTACCAGAGAGTTACATTTTACGTTCACATAATAAATTAGACGCTAGCTAGATTTTTAATATTCAGTACTATAACAAAATTTGAATTCTCAGAATATTATTTGAACAGCAATAATATTTTCATGATTTCACAGTAGAATTGCATATTTTAAGGACAAGATTAGACATCAGCGAAATTTGCGCGAATTTATCACCGCAAACTTTCAGCGTTTAGAGCTCTCAGAAATTAGACTTGCTTTGAGTAAGTAGTTCACGTCGGCTAGAATAGCGAAATTTCATAATTGCTCATTGCATGTTTCATTGCATCATGGGTAAATGGCGGTAGCGTCAAGCCTCAGAAGTATTAGTTTATAATTTTCTTTTCTTTTTGTGTGTGAAAAAATTGTGCACGTTTGTAATTGTATTCTTTGTTCAATAAAATTGTTAGGAAAAAAATTGAAATTTAATTCAGAAGAAGATTTGACGTCAGCGAAATCTAAATCGGATTGATAACAACGAAATTTTGAATACTCAGAATAAATATCGACTTCAATGAAGAGTCACGTCAAAAAATTACATTGAAATTTCACACAGTAAAATTTGACGGAAGCAAAATTTTAGTGGATCTGGATTACTGACAGTTCAAAAAGTTTCAAAATTAGATTTGAAGTCAGCAAGATTCCTCTATTACAATAAAATTTTGAATTTTTAAGATCAAATTTAATACCAGCTAGACTAGCATCGACCTACAGCACAGTGAAATTTCGAATTTTCGGGATGGGATTTCAATTAACTAGATTTAGATCGATCGGCCATACTAAAATCTGAACCTGTCCGAATAAAATTCAACGGCCCACATGTTAATGAAATTCATATTTTAGAATGGGATTATGAATAAGACTTCAGAATAAGACGCGATATCAGCGAGAATTACATACTCAGGAAAAGTTTTGACATCAGCGAGACTAATGTCGATCTAGAAAAATGAAATTTCGATTAGAACTAACGGTACAGTCTCACTTTGGCGCCCGTCTTACTTTGGCGTCCGACGTTGTAGGCGCCGAAGTGAGACTCCTGTCTTACTTTGGCGCCCATTGTTTAATAATGACTTTTCTTGGATATCCTAATCTGGCGTCTGTTTGTTGGGAACCCTGTTGCTTGCAAGATGGGAAATCGACATGCAAATCGACGAATTGGATGACCAGCGGCACAAACATTAGCATAGAAGTGGAGCGCCACAGAAAGACGGAAGTGATGATCATAAATCATTGTCAGTTTTTATTATATTTTCGATAACATAATGCTGGCGTCCAATAAACCTTTCACCAGCAAATTAGCATTTAATCCACATAAATTATTAGTGGTGTATCCACAGTCTTAAATATTTGTCATATTTTTATTGATATATTATTCATTATTTAGAAATGATAATTCGTCTGGAGTGAAGGGCCAGAGGCCCAGGCGCCCCACTTGCTGACGCCAAGCATAGGAAGACGTTAACAGGGATCCTGCAAAAAAGTTTATTCCTGAGGAGGAATCCTTCTCTCCTAGGAGATTGCGAGGGCCCCGTTTTGAGGCCCCCTCAAGTAAAGGTAAGTTATTAATTGTTGGTGCCAAGTCTAGGGAACCAGACTGTTGCGCGACCCCCGAGGCTTAGCCAAGGAATTAACTCTAACAGGCCAGTTCAGACCAGAATAAACCTTTTCTTAAACCCATGAGAAAGGATCTCCACGTTTCACATTGGCGCCCGCCTCACTTTGGCGCCTGTCTCACTTTGGCGCCCATATCACATTGGCGCCTTATCATAGTCTACTTTTTGACATTCATGCTGATCATTTATTTGGGTGAATACCCATTTCCCGAAGGTCCAGTTTCCCCGAAATTCCTCTTTCCCTGAAATTCCTCTTTCCCTGAAGAATGCTTCAAAGCTTTTTCTCGAAAGTTCCTATTCCTCAAAATTGTCGAATCTCGTTTCCCCAAAAATAGACGAAGACTATTTTCATATTGCATTATGTAAATTGCTAATTTTACCTGAGGACATTGTAAATTGTAGGATTTCGCATAAAATTCACATGCTAATAAAAATTAGTAAAAAATTAAAAAAAAAATCATTTCACGTTTGATATGCTTAGCTTCAATTTCGAACACAGTAAGAGGCATGCAAAATGGATTGTGACCGTGATCTGGATTTGATTGCATCCTGCGCTCATGAGCGGACCCATGGGATTCACATGACTGTTGCAAGAAATGCATTCGAAGTACATGACTTCACCGACGATGGCTAATCGTTTCACTTTTGTCTTTTTGAGCAAATAAAAATGATTGGGATTAACTTTACTTTCACAAACAAAAATTAACATTTGACCATGCAAAGATAGTATAAAGCGGACTTCCTCGAAATCAGCTATTTTAGTTTAATGAAAAGTTCTTTTATTAAGTGAAGTTTAGCAGGATCACTGATTATTTTATTTTCCACCATTTAGAGAGAGAGAAAGAGGGTGGCCTGAGCTATTTACAGCCATTTGTAAAACTGCGCGTAAAATTTGCATAGATGAAGAAACATTGCTTGTTTATTAGGACATACAATGCGCTAAAGTGAGACGGGCGCCAGAGTGAGACACAATCGATTTAACGTCAGGAAAACAGGCCAGGAAGCTCCAAGGGGGAGATATGTTGTATGGTTACCAACCTTTTTTTTGTACAACCCTCTTTGTACCTGTACAAAGATCGGCCAAAAACTCTTTGTACGAAGAAAATATTTTTGTACACTGAAAAAACCATGACCTTTCATGTATTTTCGCACAAACCTTCTTCCTAATAGCACTCGAGTTCATTTTCCTTCATAATCATCTTACAAATTAAGAAAATATACTCATAACTTCCATAAATCTGAAAAACTTCAACTCAAACCTGAAATTTCTAAAAATTACTTCCATGATGCTTCTCAATTCTAATCGGCTTCATGTTTAAAATTACAGTAGCAAAAAAGCTGGAAAAATAGATTTTGACGTTCTCAAATGGACCAAATTCGTCTTTTCCATACAGGACCGCCAACATTTTTTCCTTTTTTCGGAAATTTTTTTCTCCAGATAGCACGATTTGTAGAAAAATAGTATATAGACCATTGCAAAGAATTATAAAATTCGGCGCGCAGCGCCGGAAATTTTTTTGGTGTTTTCTGATACTAGAGCCTGGAGAAGCATTTTCTGACCAGATAATGTCCACAAAATCTCTTTGTACTTTGTACAAAGATTCTAAAAAAATCTTTGCACGGAGCCAAAAATGTTTGTCTCGTACAAAAAAAAACACTGATGGTAACATTGATGTTTCTACGGAATCTGGCCATTTTTGTTGAGCCCTGGTCGGGAGGTTCACACCTACATCGACATTGGCCAGTGGTGGGACAGCTCCGTCGCCAACCGGAAGTCGTTCAACATAACTCCGTTTTAATATATCAAAATTCGTATCGATTCAGAACAGAGAGGTTTTACATTTTCGTCATTTATATTCGCATCAGCAGGCTAACAATGAAATTTAAAATCTTCAGCAGTAGATATGAATCCAGTCAGTTGCGCTTTATTTAATACAGAGAGACTCTTAAATTTGCAAAAGTGGATTTGGTGTCAACAAGATTCACATCGAATTAGCGCGCTGAAATTTCAGACTTCAGCGAAATTTTCTTCGACCTAATAAACATATACTTGAATTTTAAACCTTTGCGCTAGCAAGATTCGTGTCGAATTCGACATGTAATTTCAAGTTTTTGGATTCAGATCTGACGACAGCAAACAGTCTTCCCTTACGAAACAACATTTTCCTCAAAATGCAAGAAAAATTCCTAGTTTTTTATCTATACAACATTTGATCGTCGCATACTTATGACCATCAGTTATAGTAATATCAACAGAAGTATGAAGTATAGAATTCCAAGATAATTACTTTCGTCCTGACAAAACTCGGCGACATAGCGGGCGACATACAAGCCCCGATGCCTTTGCGTTCGATCAAGGGCAAACTGCGGTTGGAGCAGCCTTGGGTCACGTCGCCGCCATCCTTATTGGTCGAATAGGTGCAATATTCGCCCACGCAAGTAGTCACGTGATGGCCGCATTCGTTGCATTTGCAAGTGACGAGGGGCGTTTTTTCGTGACGGCTCTTATCTTTCAAAATTTTGTGGTTGCATAAATCCGTGTCGTCGCACATGCACATTTGCACTTCTTGGTCTTTTTCGTCGAACCTGTGTGATAATGTTTGTCACAACAATTTTTTCCCCGAAATTTCCTCTTTTTTCATTCATTGTTATATTTATTCCTTACTTTTTTTTAGTTTCCTTCCCTGCCTATCAGTATTTTTGATATTTTTGTAATTATAATTAATGAAAGAAAAATCGTTGTTTTAAACTGAAACATATCTTGACTTTTCCAATGGATTTTTTACTTTCATGTAATCTATTTTTTAATCACTCCCATGTTTTTTGTTTTATAATTTTATCCTCATAAATTCATCATTTCCTACCCACCTTTCTAATTCCATTCCGATCCCTTCCCTGCATTTTTGGTTTTTCCTCTCTCAACCTAATTACGATAATTATCCCCGTCAAAATCATACGCGCGTGACCTTTTATGGTAAAATGTTTACGTCGATTCTGAACTGAGCGTGCTTACAATAAACTTGCTTATTCATATCAACAGCTTCAAAAAAGTTGCGACTACAAAAATGTCGTATGCCAAATTCAGGTGGTTAGCGCACCAGAATCATAGCGCTCGTTGAGGGTCTCGAAGCCTCGATTTTCTGCGTAGAAGGCAGATGTGCTATTTAACTTACTGCACTAATCGAGCTAATGAATAGTTCAGAAATTGTGCTTTTAATGGTGGAACTGGTAGTGTATGTGAGGCAGGCCGCGTGATGAACAGCCGGACTCACCACTACAACAAAAATGACGCAAACAAAATTTTAATTCCAAACTTTGTCTCATTTTACTGAATTTTGACTGCTTCCTACTTGGCACATTGGTTTTGTTTTGCTCAGAATTTTTAAGCATGTATAAATTTCAGTCCTCTTTTATTTTATTCACTTGTCTCTTAAAGTTGCCATTCCTTTTACTTTTCTCTTCATGTGAATTCATTTTCTCTGACCTATGTTATTTATTAGTTTCTTACTTTGTAAATCGCCAGAATCTTCGTTTTTCTCTTTTTCACAGTCTTTTCCTTTTTACCAGTTTTCCCTTGTTGTCCCGTATTTGCTTTTTCTTTTATTTTTTGGCAACATTCATTGCAAATTAAGTGCCCCCTACTCTTTGTTTTTTACTTCGTCTATTTCGTCGTCGCATCTCTGTTGATATTTCGTTTTTTTCTGCCTCATCTCTTTAATTTGTTCCCTTCCAGTCTTTTCATGATTTTTTCCATCGACATGTATGTAGTTTTTCTTCCTCTTTACTTGTTTCGTTATGTTCCTTCATTCTATCATACTACGAAAAGAACCAGTAATTAAGGTTATCTTACAGTAATACCTATTCATATTTACGTTGTAGGAAGTCTACGGTATCGCGCTGTCGCGCCAAAAGTATGAATAGGCCTTTACTGTACTCCATCCAATTCTTCTCACCTTTCGCATTCGTCGTTCAACGATTCTTTCAATAAATTTCCTGTCACGCATCCTTTAACTATGTTTTGCTCGCCCAGTTTTATCTTGGCGCCGATTTTCGGGCTATAAACGGCCACCATGCAATAATCACCTTCGCATTCGGGGCCGAAACAATCGATGCCTTCGCAATCGACGCATTTAACCGCTCGGACAGGTGGCCATAGGCAGGCAAAAAAATAAAATAATGGTAAAATGACGACCGGCACGAAAGTTTCCGATCGAAAAGCTACTCTATGAGCCATAAATCTAAAAAAATTGTGTAGAAATGAAAAAATCAATTTCGTTGGCATGGAGAAGATTTTCAGCATGTCCAGAATAAAGAAATTCGTTACACGTCATGGATAGTGTTGTTGATTTATAAAATTTTAGACGTTATGGATAGTGTTGTTGATTTATAAAATCAACAAAAACCATTCTCGCCATTGGCTAAAGCACGAGGTACTTCAGCAAAAAATATTACTGGAAAAAGAAAAAAGAAAAGACGAAAAAGAAAGCAAAAAGAAAAAGAACAAAAAAATCAAAAAGAAAAAGACGAAGAAATCGAAACAAGAAAACAGAAGAAAAGCATTCACGTCCCTTGAAGGATCACGCTATGCTTAAATCCTTACTGTAGTTGAAATTTGAGATCTAGGTTAGTAATATGACTTTTCCATCAATTATCATTGAAGATCGGAGCATCAGTAACGAATATTATGGAAGTTAATCAAGTGACAAATTGTCGTAGTAGCTAAGAAGTAAAGTTCAGTCTGATCATTCAATTAGCATTCTTCGTTTTTTCCTCATAATTCAATGGCTATGCGAATTTCCTTCATCTAAAACCTACAATTTTTTACTGTAATTTTTGCATAATTTTGTTGTCTCTGTCACAAATATTCCGGTTTTTGCAATTCTAAAAGATGCTCCAGTCACTATTGATTGAGTTCCTTTTTTTCTCCTCTTTTATCGCATGAGATTGTTCATTAAGAATGCTGATCCCTAATTTGAGTAAATGTTAGGCAGCTTTGGCCCTATGATTTTATAGTATCAATTTTTATTTGTGATTCTAAACCAAGTGTATGATCTTGGTTTAAGAGTGTTCGGCCACAATAAAAACCGTAAAATTTCGATCGAAATGCAGAATTGAGAAAAAATTCGCTTATTCGTCAGCATAAGCTTTGCAGACACACAACAGATAAACTCAAAAAAAATGCCTAGAATGGACAACAACTGGAACTTATATGTTGCAGTATTTCACGATTCTAGAAAACAAGAAAACTTAAGCCCTGTAAAGATCACAATTAAAACAGTATAGTAAGCCTCAAATCAAAAAAATGTTAAACTTTGAAAAATCAGCAATCTGGTAATTCTAGAGAAACCAGCTTTCTTACCAAACGTCCAGAATAGTAATCGCTGGTAATAAAACCGTACGGCACGCAAATTAACGGCAATTCATGGGGCGATTTTCGTTGCTTTCTTCGTCGTAGAAATTGATATCCCTAGAAAAATGACCCTTTTACGACTTTTTATGCAAATGAGGCCGCCTATATATAGATGTGCATAGGAAGAGAATCAATGATGATAAGGCACCTACGTGAACGAAAGAGTGAAATGGGCAACTGATGCTCAAACATATACAGTAAGATAGGAGAGCGAGGTTAGGAGCACTTCGATTTTTTTCTCCCTTAGTTCCTAGAAACTCAAAAATATAGATTTTCTGCGATGGATACACTTTCTCTCCATATATATAAGGTATGCCAAGCGAGGAGTCTCTCCCTGCCTCTCTGGCTCTAGGAGTTGTCACAGCTTCCCTCTTTTTTCACGAGAAAATTTTTTAATGTAATACAGTATACACGCGCGGTATGGGGAGAACCTAATTTGCATACACGAATGTTGATCTAAATGCTTCCTTCGACAAAGTACACCTGGAAAATCGTGCTTACTCGCTTATCAAGTAAAAAACGTGAGTGGTACACCGAACCTGAGCTATAAAACAGAAACTTATCTTCATAAAAGAATCATTATAACGTCATGGGAGTTCTTTTTGAGAACAGGAATTAATCATTAATATAAATTAATGTTTTGCAGCATTTCGATCAATCCGATGTGGGAGGACTTTCGGGAAGCACATAACTATGAAAATCAAAAATTTAACGCCTTAGTTGAACAGA
This sequence comes from Romanomermis culicivorax, assembly GCA_963922205.1. NCBI lineage: Eukaryota > Metazoa > Nematoda > Enoplea > Mermithida > Mermithidae > Romanomermis > Romanomermis culicivorax. The sequence goes on along the minus strand of CAWUHX010000307.1, from coordinate 146,857 downwards.
GCGTGCTATTTTCATTAAGTGATGGTCTGGGAAGAGATCACAAGGTGAAAGAAATGAATATAAATGCAAAACACAAAGAATTAAGGCTAATCTTTTGCATCCAAACTTTAAGATCTGGTGCCAAAAAAAGCTTAAAGTATCACACGGAGACAAAAGAGTCAGTGAATATAGTAATCACCATTAACAAAGAGACATGCAGTGACACGCGGATAATTCGAAATTTCGGACAAATTAATTATAGATAAAAATAAGAATTTACGTGGTGTCGCGACAAAATGTCTCCAACAAAATATTCCCAACATATTAGAGATGTATCGGTTCCAAAATTTTGGAAATATCGGGTCCGGATCCAAAATTTTAAGAATATCGGGTCCGGGACCAAGATTTTGAGAATATCGGGTCCGGGTCCAAAATTTTAAGAATATCGGGTCCGGGTCCGGGTCCAGCAAAATTGTCGGGTAATTTCGGGTCCCATTTCGGGTTCGGGTCCGTCATATTTTTACACATGCTGCGCTATTTTGTGTGACATACTTTCACCTTTGTGTATATTTTCATATATACATTTTATACACATTTTAAATCTAAGTCAGTCTCATGGTGATCTACACAATAAAGTTTTATTTGTTACTTTTCATATTATAATAAATAATTGATGTGTCATTACATTCTTCAATGTGGGTATTTGATTTCAGCTGAATTACTATAGTTTTTTTAAATAAACTACTTCTAAATTCATAAATGACAAAAACCAATACTGTTGTCAAAATTGTTCACAGGAAGGTTTTACTGTATGATTTTTCATTCAGAAAATTGTTGAAGGCTAGTTGCATAAATCCACAAATTTTTAGCTCTATGTGAGTTATGGTTCGGCAAAAGCCAAAAAGTTCCATTTTTCTAATTCATAAGCATTTTCGGAAAAACAGACTATATATTATACATCAGAGTCAGACCCGAATCAAAATTGTTACAATTTTTTCGGGTCCGGGTCCAAAATTTTGGAAATATCGGGTCCGGGTCCAAAATTTCGAGAATATCGGGTCCGAGTCCAGCAAAATGGTCGGGTAATTTCGGGTCCTATTTCGGGTCCGGGTACCCGATACATCTCTACAACATATGAACTTCACGCAAAATCACTCTGCACAAAATATCTCGAACAGAATGTCTGCAACAAAATATGTCCAAACAGAATATGCCCCTGCAAAATGCCTCCAAAAAACGTCTCCAACCAAATAGTGTACAATTGTAAAAAATGGAAAACAATATATTTGGTTGGACTTTTCTTATTGAACATGAAACCCAAAATGTAAGGTCATATGGAGATCAAATGAAGTGGAATTTTTCAGCTGATCCCTGACCCTAGCTCTGTGAATTCTTGCTCAACCGGAGCTCCGAACTGTAGTACTGAGCCACAGAAATTGTAAGAAAAAGATCCTGTGAATTTCAATGCTAAAATTCTCAAGCCGTCCTCTTCTGTACTCGTTTCCATGATTTTTCCATGAGTATTGACCGTAATAATCCGGCAAGTATAAAAAATAAGAAAAAAATAAGATATAAAGAACAAAAAGAAATAAAACTAGAAACTGAAAGAAAAACAGAGAGAAGAAAAGATGTAAGAAAGACAGTGAAAGGGAAAAGGCACAGAAAACAAAAATATCAGCAACATAAGATACAAAATAAAAGTATATAAATTTAAATTATAAGATCCAAAGTAAAAGTATATAAAAAATCTAATATGAAGAAAACGAAAAATAACAATACAGAAAAAAAGAAGCAGAAACAAGATCAAAAAAAATGTCTTCATAACAAAATACTCCTTTCTAGAATGTCAGTGCACGCGCGTATGATACAGTAGATCAATCGAAAATTAAATGGCGCTGTAGTACAAGCCAAACATAAAACTACGTTTCTATGCCATCATAGCAGTGCCAAATTGTTTTTCCTTCTGATTTTTTGCTTCCAGTTTTTTATTTTTTCTCTTTATTCTTTCCCTTCTTTTCCAATATTTTTCTCCGCATTTCTTCTTTCTTTCATTTTCCGTGTCTTGTATCAACAAAATGAAAATTGAGCAGTATGTCGCTGGTCAGAAATCACCTCTGAGCATAGGCAAACGAAACTATATTTAGACTGCGCACAACGAACCGCTCGTGTTGTTGGCCGTTTTGATCATGCATAGCTCGGCGCAAAATAAAATGGTGCACTTATTGATTATCTAAGAGGATCGGCCCACAGTCACAATTTTTTAATATTATTAAATATTTGAGCATTTTTCAATGGAATAAAAAATATAGTATGCGTGAAAATTTACTTAGAGATCCATAAGGCGTTGGAGATATTTTTTGGATACATGTGTCGTAAATCAATTACCGTACATCGTATTCTATTGTAGCTGAAGGAAACTATGTTTACAAAACTCACGATATTTTTCATTGGAACCTTACTCTAGCGATTCTTTTACTTTCTAAGAGGTTCTGCCGCGAAGGGAGGCTAGTACGTTTAAAGTTTGACGACCTAATAATGTTGGAACTTGTTAAAAAATTATTTAGACTTACCAACTCAACAAAATATCTTACAATGAAAAAATGGGCGATTTCACATATGCAGACCCGTTTGATTATACATCAAATAGAACAGATAAAATGACGAATTTGACGATTTTTAATTTTCCAAATATTTGTTCTTGAATGCCTATTTTTTGATGAAATGAACCAAGAAACCGAGAACCTAGTCGCTCATATAGCCTTCTGCGATTCTTCTACAGTTTATTTAATTTGAAATGATAGATGAAGCAAAATCCAAAAAGTAGGTTCGACTTGATACACAATTTTCACGTAGTGGAAAATTTTATACTGTAGAAAAACGCTGAATTTCTTCATGAGCGATCAAAGAACCAAAATTACTGAAAAAAATAGCATCCTTATATGCATAGACAGAGCTGCGTCGATACCTGAGTGCTATACTAGAAAAAATTCTCAATCACTTAACCAGGTTGTTGAAAATTTTGAAATGTTCTGTTTGCCGCTCACTGACGAAAAAATTCTTCTATAGGTTACAATGATAAACTCACTAGTTTTTCCACGTTGAACTTACTTTCATGGCATTGCTGAATTGATCGTTTCAAAATGAAAGGAGTATAGTCATGTGACAAAAAACGGTTTTCTATGTCGCATCGTTATTATATTTTATTCTCTTTAAAATCACGCTCTTGGAATTGTTCTCCATCAATTCTACGATCATTCCCGTGATCTATCGCTTGAATATGAGTTTCATGAGGAACCGGAGACAGACTCAGTTTCGGAGTCGGAATGATACAGAAATTCAGGATTTAAAAATCTAAAACTTTTATTCAAATACAACCATTAATGAGAATTTTAAAAAAGTATTTTTTCGGAAAAAATTACTCAAAATGTTGGAATAGAGAGAAAAATAGGAGTCACACGCCAGGTGAGAATAGCTTTTCATTTAATCATTATAGTCTGTTTTCCTAGAATGCTTCTAAATAATAAAAGTGAAGCAAATAATGTGTCGTATTTTGCTGCTAAACCATCAGTCACATAGGACTGGAAGCTTGCGAGCATACTGTCACGTGCCGCTCAATTCTCCAACGTCACGTGATCCCGATCATGCCGACATTTTGTTATTTTTCATGTTTCGTTTATTACTCGATCATGCTTTTGTTTATTTCATTTTTACACATGCATTTTACGTTCGTTGTTATATTTTTCATGCATTTCTATGCTTCGTTTTGTTGTATTTTTATTTCTTTACAAACGCGGGCTACAGTAGGCCCTTTAGCTAAAAACTTCCGCCAGTCGTGCTCCACGAGCACATGGCTATTTTTGGTGCGCTCACGCACCTCTTATCATCAAAAATTAGCGTCGTTTTTGTTACGCAAAACGACTAGCTAAGAAGTTTTAGCTAAAGACGTTCATATGCTTAGCATAGGCACTGCAGCCGGCCTCAGTGCTAAACGCATGTGAATGAAAAAATGTCTATGTGCTCATAGGCATCTTCTGCATCGCGTCTAGCTGCAGAAGTTAGCTTGAGCGCCGAGAAACTCCGCCCAAGCTGCAGCTGTAGCCAAACATGTCCTTAAAAGGACATGTTTCTTTAGTTTTTCGCTCATTCTTGGGTTCACCAAGCTTTCGTCCAGTTGTCACTCCGCGTCCGCCGCCTCCTCGTCAAATTTGCATAATTTTATTATATACTTGTGCATCCGCCGCCTTACTACTAATAAATTTGCATAAATTTGCCCGTGTTCACTGCGTCCGCCGCTTATCGTCTACAGTACCCCGCTGCCCATCAGTGCCAGGTGTCCGACCCCCCTGGTTCGTGAATTAAACGTTGGAGTTTCGCCTCCCGCTCGCTCCCGCTCCCTCCCGCTCGCCGCCGCTCGCCGCCGCTCGCCGCCTAGGACGTTTGAGGATCGCATCCCCCGCTCCCAGTGCCAGAAGACCGAAAGCATCCAGGGACTTGCCGCCCGTTGCGTCGTAATCGCTTGAGAAACAGGACTAGGTGAGTCTTCTCAGGGGATTGTTGTTATTTGTGGGTTATTTGTTGGGAAATCCTTCCTAAGTCGGTTTCCCAAGGTTTCCACAGATAAGTAGGGCCTCCACCTCTCAGGTTCGGGCTAAAAGGGGCTGTCTGGTTCATAATCGGGCCCCATAACTTAGGTCATTTTACGGGTGACCCTGTCCCCACTCTCACTGAGTAGGACTCGGGGATTGTCGCACCTAGCCTGGCAGCGTTGTCCATTACCCTACAGCAAGACCCCAAGGACAACCCAAGAGAACCAACTATAGACCTCTCTATAGCCACCAATTGCCAGGTTAGGCCCCAACGCCAACTTGGGAAGCCTGGGGAAAATGCCAGTATCCATCAGGAGTCACAGCCTATTACTCACTGTAATAGGATCAATCTGATATGGTTCACCATCAATGTGACGTCTAAAACACGGTACTACCTGATGAGATACCCAAACCTCCCCAGCTCTCCCAAGATCAACATGTCATACATGTGACATGGCGTAAAATGTGACATGGCGAGGCTGGAAAATCGACCTTAAGTCTGGCACTCGCCCTTAAGTGTAAAACTTTACCCTTGGGTCGGATCTACCCCCAGGTCGGGTCAACTCCCATTTTAAGTCGGACAAGCCCCCTTAAAATTGGGCACTAGCCATCCAATAAGTCGGAGACCCCCCAAATTCGGGTTTACTGCCTAATGGGTCGGGAATGCCCCTTATTTCGGATTACCGCTACAGTAGGTCGGATACCCCCACCTCGCGTCGCGTGTTATTACTGTAGTCGGACAAATTTTCCCGTGCCACCGAGAGTTATTACTGTAGGTCGGGAATTTATCCCTGAACATCAGATTTAATTACTGTAAGACGGGATTTGCCCTTATGAGTGATCTAAATGTGATCTATATGTGTAAATACTTATCTCATGCGTGTGTATTATCCCCTATGAGTAATAAATCCCCTCTGAGTCGAGTTATTTATCCCCAGAGTCGTGTTATTTGTCCCAGAGTTGAGTTATATATCGAGTATTCTGTATTTCTCCTCTGATTCATTCTGTACATCCCACAAACTTAGTCTGTGTTGTAAACTACTTTCTCTGTTCTCTTTTCCCTCATTCCCCCCTTCCTCTAATCCTGGGTGGTATACTGTAGCCCTCCGGGTGGGTGCCATTACAGTACGCCTGTGCCCATCCCCGTACTGTAACTACAGTATACCCATACGCGGGTACTGGTATCACAGCTGTAGGGGTTTACGGCCTCTCCTGACTGTTGGTGGTCCGTGACCCCATGATACCGTACACCCTCCACGTATGATTCTGGACGTCATACGTGGCTGCGATTTGTTAATTGTGTACAGTATTTTTGTCTGTCGGCGGAAACTGTCGGAATTGCTCACTTTTCCGGCCCCAAAATTTACACCAACTGTTTACACACTTAACACGCGTATGTCCAACTCTCGTATTCCCCGTCTTTGGTTATTTTCCCTCCTGTTTTCCCTTTCTTAGTCATCTGAGTGGTAATGAAAAAAAAAAAAAAAAAAAAAAAATTTTTCTGTTTTTCGGATGCCACAGCTACAGTATGACACCCTTACATAAGTTTCTCTCTTCTTCATTTCTACTTACTGTAAGGTCTGTTTCTTCTACTTTCCGGTTGTTGCATCTAGACCATAGACTTTACGGGTCATGTTCTTTGACGTCAGCAACGACAACGTTACGGGTTGTTGTTGTTGTGTGGTTCAGCCTCACGGATGCAACCACTAACGTCTGCAACAGCCGCTTCACTTGCTGTTGCTTTAAGGGGTGGGTAGCCCTCCGGGTTCTACTCCTGACGTCAGCAACCGGCACTACGTGTTGTTGTTCAAGTTAACACTCCAGCAGTAATGACTTCTGACGTCTGCAACAAGTGAAGCCAATGTTGTTGCGACAGGTTCGGCTGGTTCTCTGCACCCCATCTGTAACGTCAGCAATGGTGACGCACCGTGTCACTATTCGAAGATGTGCAGGTCTTACGGGTGCCACATCTGACGTCTGCAACAACTGCATCTCATGTCATTGATCTAAGGTATCAGACCCTCGGTTCCACCTTTTGACGTCAGCAACGGCACCATCACGTGTTGCTGTACACCGATAGCTGGCTTCAGGGCCCTATTGCTGACGTCAGCAATGACAATGTATCATGCTCTCGCAGCAGGAATTGAGGTTACATGATCCTATTTCTGACGTCTGCAACGGTAACATTACGTGCTACTGCAGGGGTTTGCTGGCCTTAGGCACTCACCCCTGGCGTCTGCAACTGCGATGTGATACTTGAATGCTCTTATCCCAGGCACCTGCAGTCAGCACCAAGGTCACGTGTTGGTTCATACCCCTACCTTCTGACGTCCGCACCAGGTTACTGTCGGCCCTATGAGTATTCCACTTGAGTTGTAGGTGGTCGCTGGCGCATGGTCCTATCACCTACCTCTCTTGTTCAAGGGTTTGTGTGTGTCTGGGGACTGATGCCTGGGAAACATCAGTCCACATACATACACCACCTGAGATGCTCACTAGCCTGCGTACTGATCAGGTTGTCCGCCCGGGTAGCGGCACTGTTGATCAGTATGTGGCTGTTTTCAAGCTTTAACTGCAGGTTTGAACGAGTTACACTCGGCCTCAGCTGGGTTGGTTGCTTGACTCGTGCAGACGGTAGGCATTTGCAGTCGGTACTGCCTGTGTCTGACGTCTGCAAGGGGTTCGGCAATCTTCTTGTAAATTTCTTATCTAAATTCACTCATTCTCTTTCATCTCATCGAGCTGTCATACATAGATCTTCTTTAGTGTCCCCGCCGTAGTGGTTCCCAAGGGACCGCGGCACAGCCTCCGGTTGGGCCTAGAGTGTATAGGACCCCCTGTCATATTTCTTTCACTCGAACGCCTTCGTTAACTGGCTTAACGATGCCCGCGCTAGAGTCGCCACTGACCCAGAGTCCGCCTCCGCGGTCTACCCTTTATTAGTCATGTAAATAATAGGCACCGTTGAGTCCGCCTCAGCGAAGGTATTGAGTACGCCTCGATACATACTTTACACTCATATTCAATCAGGGACACCTTGTACCCGTGATCCCTTAGATGTTTTCGGGTGCGCCCTCAAAACATCCAGAGTATTTCATTTTAACTGACTGAGTGTGTCAGAATAGCACCCTTGGTACCCGTGCTCCTTCCCTCTTCTACTGTGTGACCTGCGAACGTCACTTCATCTCAGTGATCGGCAAACCCGGCCACCAGCTGTGTATAATACTCCTGGAGAGTGTCCGTTCTGTTCGGAATGCGGGCTCCCGTTTCGGACACGGCTGTAAGTTACTTGCGAATGTCGTCCAGCACGGAACCTCCTGTATAGTCCGTCTCACTATGCAGAGATCGCAATCGCTCCTGGCGAGTGAGGCCCGTTGCGTAACTGCGCGACCCCTTTGCGTAACTGGGTTTGTAAATTAGTTTTGTCCCTATTTATTGCTCCCTCTTAAGTTCATTTTCAGTTGACCCCTATCCTTTTCCACCTCATGCCACTTTATGCGCTACTCCTGGTGAGTAGGATCTTGCCGGCTACGAGTCCGCCTCGCCCCAAGGTTTGTAAACTAGTACAGCGGTCGAACCTCCAGGAAAAATCCCTCCTGAGCGGGTTTATCCGTCACCTTATTTCTCGGCAGGAAAAACCGCCTCTTCTCTCCTTTCTACATGCTCTTCTGTCCTCTTCACCTATTCTAATTGCCGGGTCCAGGCCCCAAATTCTACATTTTGGTCGGGATCGATTCCCCATATCTCAGGCCAAGCCTCTGTCCATCACGGGCGACCAGATAAATTCCCTTCTGCGTCACCCTGATGTACTCTGATCTTACATCTTATAATCCTATTCCATTCTAGCTCCCTTTCCGTGGTCGCTAGTCTTAAGCTAAGTCAATTTACGTCTTAAACGCCGTCGCACACGCGTTTTTCCGAATTCACGCGCTCTTTCGCCGCGAATTCAAAAGTAGTACTCACTTTCATTTTACACAATAGAGACACCCCGTCGTTCCTGCCGTCTCAGTACCCAGCCTGTACAGACCAGTGAGCCGCTCTCTATTCAATTTGACTTAATTGCTTCACGGGCAAGGACGTCTGTTCTAACCACCTTACGGGAAAACGAACCCTCGGACATGAAGTCGGAAACCGATCTCCCTTCACAGATCGAGAACAAAGTCCAGGCAGCATTTGAGAATGCTCTTGGACCCCTCAACCAAAAGTTAGAGGCCATGAATGGTCGGAGGCACCCTCCCGTGTCCAGCTTTATGGCCCCTCCCACCTTCTCCGGTGCTTTTGGTGAGTCTATCACCGATTTTATGTCGCATCTTACTCGTTTCTTTACACTTCAGGGTGTAAGCCAAACGGATCATGCATATAAAATCGCCTTTCTGGAGTCATGCCTCACGGGTCCTGCTCTCGCCTCCTACCGGGACTTTAGCAGCAGCACTCCAATACCTACCCGCTACGAAGAGTTTACGGCTTTTCTACGGAGAGATTTTCCGGTAGGGCGCGACTCTGATCTGCATCAGCAGCTGATCCAAGATCGACTGCAGAAGCCGACAGAATCCGCGATAGTCTACCTTGAGCACCTCAAGAGACTATCCAGGGTAGCGTATCCAGATCTCGCGACGGATGTCCGAGATTCTATCATCAAACCTATCTTTCTGCGGGGACTGAAGCCGGTCCTCCGAGATAGTATCAAGTTTAGGGAGTTCACGACTCTTGAAGAGACACTCAAGGCAGCCTGTTACGCAGAATCCCAAATCTTTCGGGACGAGATCCGGTACACTGCTCCATCTAACGCCGTTTTCTCTTCAGAACCTAAACACGCCGGATATAATCCCGATATGCCTAACAGAAGCGCAAACGGTCGTCAGAGCAACGCTCCAACGTCGTCATCCTCCGCCGATGAGGTTCGCCGCTTGAAACAGGAAATGGCCAGGCTCACGGCCCACGTAGTGAAGCTCACGGCCCAGCAACGTGCACCCACGCCAATCCAACAGACGCCGCCTCCACAGCCGTCGACACCAAATCAGTCCGCCGGGCGACGCTCGTCGGGAGCACACCTTCAAACGTGCTCCTTCCACGGACTGTGTACACATAGCGACGCCGACTGCCGGGCCCAGCGTCCCACCGGTGCCGCTCCCGGTAACAACGCCGCTAACGGTGGTCGCTGTTATTTTTGCCGTACACGTGCCCACCCCACGGACCGATGTGATAGGCCATGCCCTCATTGTCCTCAAGTGCGAGTGCACCGATCAACTGCCTGTCCGCAGCGCAATCCGGCAAACACGGGTGAGAATGTCTACCAAGATACTGGTTATTCCTCCCAGGGGACAAATGTGTATCATCAAAGAAATGGTTATCACCCTCCCAACGGGACAGGAAACCATTATCGGCAGCCCATACGCCGCAACAACGCCGTTGGGGCTACCGATGGCCCTCCTCATCCAGATCCTCTTGACCTGGATGATGAGGCACTTGCTGAACACCTGACAGATTCTTCACAACAGTGTTATCCTGTCTGCGTAATCAGTATTGGATTTTCAGTGGTCCAAGCAGCCCAGGTACCCGTACCGATGAACGTATCGGACATACCGCTGCCACCACCACCACCAAAGTATGCGATGCCGGTCACTCTGGACCCCTCAACGACACCGCAGTTTGTTGGCCACGCTAACATCCTCGCATCGTATCGCATACCTAAACTCAAGACTGCCGAGCCAGCTCCAGCCGCGAATACGACGTCTTCGGCGCCACCGGCCCCTATCGTCCCTCCAGGACCACCGCCTTCGATCCCCACGGATTCGGCTACGGAAGTCCTCGACCAGGTCGAGCCCATGAATTTGTCAGGTATACTACCTTCTTCTTCAGGTGACCCTAGAGCAGGAACCAGGAATCTATCTCAGTCCACGACTCTATTGATTTCTTGTTCACAGAGCCATCGCCCGTCCAAGACGCGATGTTGGCCATCTGGTCAGTCGACCTGGCCAAAAAGTACCCGCATTTGCCGTGGACTCTCCTCAACGAGCCATCAAATGTCGAAGCGCTCACGGCCGCCGACGTCGTGCTTGCAGCACCCGTCTCGATGCGCCTATTACGACCCGACGTCGCCCGCCGGGCACTCGAGTTCATTGCCAATGGAACTATCACCATCTCGCCCGTCGAGAAGTTCTTATTGGACGGGGAGCCATCCTCGCCTTCAGTCGATGCCGTCCGCCGAGCAGTCGAACAGGCCAGTCGGATTCTCCTGCCTGCTGCCGCCGCCACATCACCGGCAGCAGCGCAACCTGTTGCCGCGACATCGCCAACGAAAATGGATATTACTGCTTCCTCGCCCCCGGCCAAGGAACTTGCAAATGATCCTACACCGCCGGCAACAGCCCAACATACATCGTCGGCAACAGCCCACGTCAATTCGCCGGCACCAGCCCGCACGACATCTCCGACCGCCGCGACCAAGTCGCCCGTCGTCGAACCCATGGCCGTCGACGAGACCTTACGTCCAGTTAATGAGGATGTCAGCATTGTTGAAACATCACCGTTCCCAACGGCAGTCAACCCACGGTCGCCGAAAGTCGGTACCCTTCGGGAAATCCTCCCCAGCGGTGAATTGGTCCTCGATTTCCCCGACCAGGAACCAATCTCGTCCGACAGCGACGAAGAAGAAATCTGACACTGCCCCTCAGGCCAGATTTGTGAAATTGAGTGAACACTTACAAATTACGTTTGTACAGTTGTTTTTGACAATAAAATTGACCTTGGTAGCATCACTGTTTCTAGGGGTGAGTTTGTCAGCACCGGCGGCTCAGTATCAATTTTGCGGTCTCTCAAGAAGCGGACATCCACTTGAGTTACCCCAGCGTGTAGAGTGTAAACCACCGCAATCTTCATGGAGCCCGCGGCGCATGAATGTTACGGTATATGTCCCTAGCTCAGACCCGATTACAACCACAGCGTGGAAATGCACATTGCGCTCCCGCAAAGTCTGCACCAACACTGGTTTCTTCGGCTCTAGGGGCATCACTGCAGACGTCATCACCACTCAGCACTTAGCGCCTGCGGCATGCACGCTAGCACATCGCACTAAAATGTTTGGTTCACAAAAACTTGTCGGCATTCGCCCTGGCTTTTATAGCACGAACCAAACATTGGAAGTGATGTACGAATGGTGCTGCAGCGACGTCTGCAAGACAGTGACTAACCTCTTCATCGAGGAGGGACAAGTCGCTTCGTGGGACAGCACTACGGCCCTAAGCACCTTAGGCGATGTAGGTGGATGCAGTCCCACTGCAGGCCAGTGCACTACTCTAGACGGGGTCATTGTCTGGCCTGCACAAAACTTCACGGCGCGGTGTCATTATCACCCCAAGGGAAATTACACTGCGTCCATGTCAGGGAACCACGTCATCATCGATGATCTACAGGTTGCCCTCAAGATCCCGGGAAACTCCCGTGTCTTCCAACTGTGCCCAGAACTACGTTCCACCACAGTCCGGACGGATCAGGGTCTTCTCCTTCGCATCCACGGGAGATACAATTTGACCGAAAGCATGTTCAGAGTGGCAACGGACAGCCGTCCCGATCCTGTCAATGCCAAACTGAACTATCTGGCTCAGCAGATCAAGGAGTCGGAAATTAACGGTTTCCGGTTCACGTGGCTTGAGCTCTGCTCTCACGCTCAACGCTATCTTGATCTGACTTGGCAGTTGCTTCGCTTCGACCCTACCCTGGATGCCCGGGCATTCCTCCAGAGGAATGACCTGACGGCGGAATTCACAGGCGATGCGCTGACAATATGGCCGTGTCAGAAGGTCAACGCCACCTACGTTTACCATTCGTACCGGGTGGGGAACGTTTGCTACAAGTACTTACCTGTACAGGTTGGCGGCACCATCTACTTCGCCACCCCCGGTGGTCCGGATCTCATTAAATCTAGCCCAATTGTGCCGTGTCATCACCACTTTACAGGGATTTTCCGAAATCGCTCGGGCTGGTTTACTGAGTCTGGCGCGGTCCATGTGAGCCACATCCCACTGGAACTCTTCTGGAAGCAGCGCTTCAACATCACTCACTTTGAGGCACCGGCGCTCTTCCATGACCAGTTGGCGATGACCCCTTCAAACTTTGCCTTCTTTAAACAGTACGTTTACAAGACTGAGCAAATTGAAGCGGTACTCAACCGGCTGGTAAACTTTACCGCTGGTCTATCCCTGCAACCAGACGCCATCTACCAGGCCTTTGCAGGGGTAGGAACCGACATCAAGGCCTCTCTGGAAGGTGTCGGTTTGGCAGCAAACCATGTTATTACGGGTCAAGAGCACACCCTCGCCCAGGGCTTGCATGCTGTCCTGAGCGGGCCGGTCCAGTTGATCTTTAACATCCTAATTACCCTGACAGTGCTGATCGGTGCCGGATACCTTGCCTATCTTGGTGTATCTTATTATCTCAGCTACCGTCTGCGGAGCAAACAGGTCAGGTTTGTTAGCCGTTTCTCCCCGTTGGGTCTTTACCGCAAAGTCCAACGCTGGATCGGTTTTCACTACGTGCAAAACGATGTGCCCTCCCAGCTTGACCGAATCACACCGTGCTTCATCGTGCTGCTGGACACCAAGGAAACTCCTGCTTTCCTTGACACGGGTTGCCCACGCACTATCATTAGCCAACGCCTTCATAAGGCCTTGGCTAAAGAAAGTCCGAAGGCGGTCATGGCGTTCCAGCAACATCACGACTTTAACCCATTGATGAGCATCAATGGTAAAGCCGTTCATACCATCCTTTCGGGACCATATGAAATCATGTTGCCCGGAAACCACCAGCCGAACACACGGATCGATGTACATCTCCATGTGTGCAAGACTACGTCTCCCTTCTGGGCACCTGTTGACCTTATACTTGGACTGGACTTCTTAGAACAGTTCAAGAACATTATGTTTGACTACCAACGTAATGTTTGTCGGCTGGACGCGGTAGAATTACCCCTCCTGCTGACCACGCCGGAGATTGACCAGATCGACCCCTGGTGGGAGAACACCCGTGCTCTCTCGCGAAACTCACACAGGTCGGGATCACAATCGCGGTCCAGGGCTTCGTCCATCTCTCGGCCACACTCACGGGCCTCCTCAGTTGCCTCATCACGTGGGTCAACTAGGGGATCCCGGGCCTCTTCTAGACGGGCAAGTCGTCATCTGTCGACCTTGCACGGGTCAGGTTGCCCTCGACCTCTGCCTGGAACCTCTCCAGTTACGCTCGAGAACGGCCGATACCGCGAGCCAAGTGATTCAGATGCTCCGACATCACCCGTGCCAAACGCGCCTCCGCTATCGGACACCGAGGTTGAATCACTAGGAGCTACTCAGAGTCCGAAGGATCACTCAGACCACATACTAACGGTACAGGATGAGTCCACCCTTCTGAATGACCCGGAACCCTCCATCGGATACGCTCTAGTAGGCCTCCTACGTCGTACGGGACTGCCGATTCCAAAGCGGTCCGGTAAGACCAAACATGTTAGTGGTGCCACCACACCTGATTCCGGTCACGTGGTCACGGCTTTTTACCCAAATGATATTCGGACACCCCATATCAAAGTTCTTCTCAACAACTGGGTAGAAGCGAAGGCACTGGTCGACACAGGAGCTGTTTTCTCACTCTTGGACCACAAGTTAGCGGCCCAGCTGCCCAACTTGTCACTATCACCAACCAGGGCACGCCCTATCGCAGCCAACGGGTCCCCGATCCCACTGCTAGGAGCAGCCTACATCACAGTTACAGTGGCTGATGTCTCTGAACGGATTCAGGTCCAAATACAGGAGAACTGTTCAGCTGAACTGGTCCTCGGAACCAACTTCCTCGGCCGGTTCAATTGTGTCAGTTTGAACTGGGAGAAATCTTTCCTCCAGTTCAAAGAGAGTAGAATCCCCTGTGACGGTCTCATCCACAGCCCACCTTCTGCCCGCGGCGCTTTGCCTCTGAAGGACTTGGTGATTCTAGAGCCTCGCTCCATGACACGATTCACTGTACCTGTCCCACCAATCTATACGAACGTGCCTGAGGTGGCCTTCTTTCCGAAGCACCTCACCGGGTCTCAACGACACGTATATTTTGCTGGAAGCGTCAGTACCGTGACCAACGGTCACATACCGCTTCAGGTAGTCAACCCGAGTACTCATTCCGTGGTTCTCTACCCGCACACGACCATCGGTCATGTGCAAATGCATAGTGAGCCCTCACGGGAATCACCGGTCGACTCAGACACCGTCCTCGATCGTCAGTGGGTCGAGGCCAATGCTGTAATCTCACCGGACATCTCCCCTCGGGACCGGGCAGCCTTACTCGATCTCCTGGTTGCATACACCGACCTTTATGCTCTTGATGAAAAGGACACAGGTTCCACTGATCTCGTCCAGCACGAAATCAGCACGGGTGATGCCCGCCCAGTCCGCCGTTTTCCTTACCGGTCCTCACCTAAGGAAAAGGATCTCATCATGCAGGAGGTCAAGGCGCTCCAGGAGAAAGGTATTATTCGGCCCAGCACGTCTCCGTGGGCTACTAATACTGTCCTGGTGCGCAAGAAAAACGGTTCTCACCGTATGTGTGTTGACTTTCGTGGTCTTAACGAGGTCACGAAAAAGGATGTCTACCCTCTCCCGCGGATAGATGACATCCTCGACACACTCAAGGGTATGAAGTATTTCACTACCCTTGACCAGGCTAACGCTTATTGGTCAATCCCGATTGCCGAGGCCGATAAGGAAAAGACGGCTTTTAATACGCCTATTGGACTTTACGAATTCAATTATTTGCCTTTCGGTTTATGCAACGCGCCAGGGACATTTCAACGCCTTATGGACCTCCTCCTTACTGGAATCCAATGGCGCACGGTTCTGACTTATCTCGACGACATTTTGGTGTTCGGGAACTCTCACACCCAAATGCTTGAGCGCCTGGCAGATGTGTTCGCCCGTCTTCGCCGGGGTGGAATGAAGCTCAGACTGAGCAAGTGCAAATTCTCGCACTCAGAGGTAGAGTACCTAGGCTATCGCATCTCACAGAGCGGCCTAGAACCTGACCAAGCCAAGCTGGCCGCCGTCCAAAACCTACCCATTCCACAAAACGCCAAAGACATCAAGTCCTTCCTAGGCCTCGTGTCTTACTACAGGCGTTTCATCCCTGGTTGTGCCCGGCTCAGCGAGCCACTCACCAAGCTCTTACGGAAGGAAACTACTTTCCAGTGGTCAAAACCTCAGCAGGAGGCGTTCGATGAACTCCGCCGCCTGCTGACCAACCCTCCTATCCTGCGCCATCCGGACTTTTCGAAATCCTTTATCCTTCAAACTGATGCGAGTATTTCGGGGATAGGAGCGGTTCTTAGCCAGTTAGACGAAAATGGATACGACCATCCTGTCGCGTACGCCAGCCGAGGGTTAACAGCGGCCGAGAAAAACTACTCCATTACAGAACTGGAGACTCTCGCTGTTGTCCATTTCGTCAAGCACTTTCGACCATACCTCTTCCAGCACGAGGTGGTCGTTCAGACTGACCATACCGCGGTCAAAGCAGTGTTGGAGAAGCCTAACCCCTCTGCTCGGATCGCTCGGTGGGGACTCGCGCTCGCCGAATTCAAACTGACAATTCGGCCGCGAAAAGGTCAGTCTAATGGTAATGCTGACGCATTATCACGCCTGCCGGATCCTAACTCCCTCACCGGTCAGAGTATTGATGATACTCCCCTCTACAGACCTGAGGGGCACGTTATGATGATCACCGATGGTGCGCAGCACCTGGCGAGATCAAGGACCTTGACCGATGGTGTGCAGCACCTGGCGCGTTCAAGTAATTCAGCACCGATCACTGTTGGCGCGGAGCGCCCGGTACGATCAGAGTCCTATGCCGAGATATCTGTCGGTGCGCAGCACCCCGACCTTTTCGCTGCTCAGCTGGAGGATCCGGACTTAGCCGACATCATTCGCTCTCTTAAGCCTCTGGGCGACCAGAATGATGTGCGAGGCTACCATCTGTTGGATAACGTTCTTCAGAAATGGACAGGCGAGTCCAATAAGATGGTCATACCCAGATCCATGGTTACTACCATTATCCGGGCTCATCACGATGACATCTTAGCTGGACATTTCGGTGCTAAACGTACTGCGCGGCTCATTGCTCGCAGATACCACTGGCCCTCCCTCAGTCGGGACGTCAAGTCCTTCTGTCAGCGGTGTGATCTTTGCCAACGGAATAAGCCCGCTCGACAGAAAACCACTGCGACCCTGAAACCTATCACCATCACGGGACCGTTTCACCGGGTAGGTGTCGACTGCATGGGACCAATGACCACTAGCGAAGCTGGCAACCGTTTCATCGTAGTCTTTATCGACTACTTTACGAAATGGGTCGAGGCTTTTGCTACTCCGGACATCACTGCGCACACCATAGCCCGGCTGTTTGTAACGCAAATTGTCTGCCGGCACGGGGCACCGCAGATTCTTCAGTCAGATCGTGGCACTGATTTCACATCAAAACTGATGACTGAAATCACTGCGATCTGCGCAACGAAGAAAATCCACTCTACCGCCTATCACCCGATGACCAACGGCGAAGTGGAACGAGCTAATCAGACGCTAGCCACACGGCTACGTATGTATGTTCATCAAGGACATACTGATTGGGATGAACACCTGCCATACGCTGTGTTTGCCGTCAATATCAGCATGAATGAGTCAACAGGGTACTCGCCCTTTGAACTCATGTACGGTCGCACACCCATGCTCCCTGTTGACGCCGCGCTCTCATTCAACCCTCCGGCCCATATCATTAATGTTTCCTCATATGATATGGAGGTCAAACGTCATTTCACGAATGCGTTAACCTTAATCCAGAGTCGGATTGAGAAAGCACAGGAAGCCTATGCACGGTCGTACGACCGGAGGGCACATGATGTCTCGTACAAAGTAGGGGATCAGGTGCTCAAACTGCGCACCTCCAGCAAACGTGGACTCACTCCTAAATTGCTGCCCATCTACGATGGACCCTACCTTGTAACAAGTGTGGCATATCCCAATGTCATACTTCGTCTAGAGATGGATCAGGAAGACACTGTACATGTCAACCAGCTTCGACTTTACGTGTCCCCTGAACAACCGAGTGAAGCAGAGGATACACCTCCCACTTCACAGGCAACAGATTCGGCACCCATATTGTATCCCTCAATAAGCCGGGACTTCACACCGAATCTGATTGACCCACATCTTGATGCAGAGGTCCCCGACCCGTAACTCAGGATGCACTCTCTTCATTGTCCCCGCTTACGGACGAGGACGTCCTTTTTCGAAGGACCGCCGTGCCCCTCACGAAGTATCCACTCTTGTCCATGCTGGATCTTAGTGGATAGAAGAGAGCGTTCAGCAACCTAAGCGTCACGCCTTAGGCGCATCCTCACGCGATAGCCTACACCTCTCAGGGTGCATCCTCTGCGATAGCCCGACAATCTGTACCTCACTGGGCGCATCCTCTGCGATAGCCTACATCTTGCCCTGAAAATTTTTCTTTTTTGTGTTCCAGACCTTCGCACAGGATATTCAATGTCGGCAACTTCACGCATCAACAACCTCCGGTCACCATACCACCGAACGAATTACGATCAAAGAAGGCCTCATCCACCGACAACCCAACGGACCTATTCGACCACTCTCGCCGTCACACCTTGGAATGACCTACGACCACGGACACGCCGCATAAAACCTCACTACTGACCACTGCAAGGACGAGGACGCCCTTTTTCGAAGGACCGCCGTGTCACGTGCCGCTCAATTCTCCAACGTCACGTGATCCCGATCATGCCGACATTTTGTTATTTTTCATGTTTCGTTTATTACTCGATCATGCTTTTGTTTATTTCATTTTTACACATGCATTTTACGTTCGTTGTTATATTTTTCATGCATTTCTATGCTTCGTTTTGTTGTATTTTTATTTCTTTACAAACGCGGGCTACAGTAGGCCCTTTAGCTAAAAACTTCCGCCAGTCGTGCTCCACGAGCACATGGCTATTTTTGGTGCGCTCAGGCACCTCTTATCATCAAAAATTAGCGTCGTTTTTGTTACGCAAAACGACTAGCTAAGAAGTTTTAGCTAAAGACGTTCATATGCTTAGCATAGGCACTGCAGCCGGCCTCAGTGCTAAACGCATGTGAATGAAAAAATGTCTATGTGCTCATAGGCATCTTCTGCATCGCGTCTAGCTGCAGAAGTTAGCTTGAGCGCCGAGAAACTCCGCCCAAGCTGCAGCTGTAGCCAAACATGTCCTTAAAAGGACATGTTTCTTTAGTTTTTCGCTCATTCTTGGGTTCACCAAGCTTTCGTCCAGTTGTCACTCCGCGTCCGCCGCCTCCTCGTCAAATTTGCATAATTTTATTATATACTTGTGCGTCCGCCGCCTTACTACTAATAAATTTGCATAAATTTGCCCGTGTTCACTGCGTCCGCCGCTTATCGTCTACAGTACCCCGCTGCCCATCAGTGCCAGGTGTCCGACCGCCCCGGTTCGTGAATTAAACGTTGGAGTTTCGCCTCCCGCTCGCTCCCGCTCCCTCCCGCTCGCCGCCGCTCGCCGCCGCTCGCCGCCTAGGACGTTTGAGGATCGCATCCCCCGCTCCCAGTGCCAGAAGACCGAAAGCATCCAGGGACTTGCCGCCCGTTGCGTCGTAATCGCTTGAGAAACAGGACTAGGTGAGTCTTCTCAGGGGATTGTTGTTATTTGTGGGTTATTTGTTGGGAAATCCTTCCTAAGTCGGTTTCCCAAGGTTTCCACAGATAAGTAGGGCCTCCACCTCTCAGGTTCGGGCTAAAAGGGGCTGTCTGGTTCATAATCGGGTCCCATAACTTAGGTCATTTTACGGGTGACCCTGTCCCCACTCTCACTGAGTAGGACTCGGGGATTGTCGCACCTAGCCTGGCAGCGTTGTCCATTACCCTACAGCAAGACCCCAAGGACAACCCAAGAGAACCAACTATAGACCTCTCTATAGCCACCAATTGCCAGGTTAGGCCCCAACGCCAACTTGGGAAGCCTGGGGAAAATGCCAGTATCCATCAGGAGTCACAGCCTATTACTCACTGTAATAGGATCAATCTGATATGGTTCACCATCAATGTGACGTCTAAAACACGGTACTACCTGATGAGATACCCAAACCTCCCCAGCTCTCCCAAGATCAACATGTCATACACGTGACATGGCGTAAAATGTGACAATACTCAACTAACCTTCAAAGTTCAAGTAGAGAATTCTACTGTAAACGCTTCATTCAAACAATTTGATTTTTGTCGTAGTTTCAATTTACAAACATTTTATAAAAACCAGACTATAGATTCAGACATGCACGGCAAGAATTTTCCAGGGAGAAGGGTCCTTGGGCTATTTATCCAGGGGGTAGGGGGTAGGGCGAGAAAAAAAAACAGAAACAAGTTTTTCAAGCTTATTTTTCATACAAAATATGCACAAAAATCATCAAAAAAGCAGTCTTGAAAAAAGTTCAGGGTTTTGTTAGGTCATAGGGGGTGGCCAGGGTTTCAGGTAAGGGGGTTTACCCCCCTGTTCCCCGTATGTGCGTGTATGTACAGATTACTGTAAATGAGAAACTATTCATTGAAGATATATTCTTTGCGAAAACATGAAAAAATTCAGCTAAGGTTGACCCCACAAAAATAAAAATTGTCACAAAAAAGTTTAGGGTATCAGATTTTCGTACAGCTAATATTCTTTCCAATAACTTGTATCGTGAACAAAATTTCAGAGTTTCGAACATACCTGTAAGACCTCCGACCAGTTGGGGGGGGGGTAAATCCGAAATTTTGGGGGGGGGGTAGGAAAAAGTCGAAATTTTTCCCAAAAAGGCCAAAAACATACACTTTTTGACAAATTTTTTTAATTTTTCCCCAACTGGGGGGGGGTCCCCCCCCAAGTAAAGGTATGGTTTCGAATTGATACATCTATCAATACAGTTATAAAATGCACAAGTACTTTTCGGTATTTATTCGTTGTTCTATTTTCACGTTTTTTTATTTTGACGGGTACACATGTACCCATTTTCCTATAGCCGGAAAGGCAGGCTCTACCGGATTATACGGTCATGTCAGCGCCCACCTTATATGTATAAGAGGCGCTCCTTGGGTGCTTTTTGCCGCCTAGTGGAGGCCACATTCCGCAGGCTTGCTTTTGCCTGGCAAAGCAGGACTTGCTCGGCTCCTTACCTCATAAATGGACCATACCGCCAAGATGCTGACTAAGCTGAGTGGACGAGAAGCGTTTAAAGCTTGCCAACACAATTAATCGGCTCAAAAAGGATGAAAGGCTGTGTCTGAACTCGGCCAGCTACCAGAAAAATCAGAGTTACGCCAGTGATCGAACCTGGTTCTCGAAACTAGTAGTTGGAGGCGATAATCGCTAGACAAACCGTCGTCTTGAAGACGGCCTTCTAGTTTCATTTTGCTAATTTTTTGTCCTCCAATATTCTGTGAACAGTCGTCAAAGTCGCGCGATAACTTTCAACCGACATTTTCCTGCAATGTAATATTGTTAACTGAAGTTTCGAGTTGTTCGTTCACTGCTGGAATATGTCCTTGTCTACAATCGACATAGAAAAAGCTAAAAGCCCAGCTCATACTTCTGCTCGGTGTTCAGCTCGACAAGCATGCTCGGCGAGCACAGCTCCGACTGCTCGCCGAGCATGGTTGCAATATTGGCTTCCAAACAATGTGTGCCCCTCCCAAAAAAATGTTTGTTACAGGCCTGGTTCTGATGGTGTCCAAATACGAAAATTCTGATTTTCGACGATTAAATCTTACATACTTCAGGGGCAGGAGTTGAACGCATTGCAATTTTCACAATGACCAAGCGTCAATCAAATATACTAATCTGACGACTGAGCATAACTCTAGTTATCGTAACAAAGTCAGGTCGCTTGCGAGGAAGGTAAACCCAAAATTTGTGAGCCTGTAGGCGTGGGGGCCCCGAAATGTTTCAAATGTTAAAAAGGCAAAGGTAACCTTTGGCTTTTTTGTTCAAGGAAAAGTCAAGTCAGAAATGCCAATTTTACAATAAATTAAGTGAAAAATTGTGTGCCCCCATCCCCCGAAAAAAATTCCTGGCTACAGGCCTGGATGAGGGGTACTTATTTTTCGAGCATTAAAAATGCTTAATTTTATCAGAAAAACCATTAAAATATAGTTGTCTTGTATTTCATTAGATTCGCGTTGGTTTTAGGTTTTTAAACTTAATTTTCTGAGTTAAAGAGATCGAAATTTTTTTTTGGATTTTGATATTGTAGAACGCTTCTTTTCAACTTTTATTCCCTAGACAGAAGGTTTAATTTTTTAGCGAATTCCATGAGTTTTAAATTTTAAAAACTAAAATTCCAAAACTGGGCAAGCAACTAGGAATTTGGGTTCTTCAACCAGCAAGAATTTCTACCGTTGTATTAAAATGTTTTAATCATACATAGGTCAAAATTTTTTTAAAGATCACAAAAAGATTGGGAAAATAACCGAGAAATATTTTGATTTTAGTTAAATTTGTCAAAAATACAGGATCAAACATTTACCTATAATATGTTGATTATGTAAAGCTGTAAGCACTAGCATACATGTAACGGAGCCCCGAGGTCTGGGGGGTTGGGCCACTTTTTTTGGGCCGGGGGTCAGTAATTCCCAAAATTTTGGGGGGAGGGGTCTCTGAAGGAAAAAAATTCTTCACGAAAAAAGTCCGAAAAACAGTTCAAAAAATAGTAATTTTTGTCTAAAAATGATAAAAAATGTATTTATGGCGCGAAGCGCCCAGAAAATTGACGTTTTTGACCATTTTTTGTTCAAAAATTGACATTTTTCCGACCAAAAGTATGGGGGTCCCTAGAGCTACCCTATGGCTAGCCATAGGATTGGAAAATCCTGGGGGGCGGTCGCCCAATGGCTAGCCATATATTATCGACGATTTCTGGGGGGGGGGGGGGGGTGGTTCCCATAGCACTCCCCCCAATTACATGTACGAGCACTAGCAGTGTTTTTTGCACTGCTAAAACTTTTTTCCGTTCGTGCAAAACTTTTTTTTCTGATTTTTTGCACCGTGCAAATATATTTATCAAGACCAATTTCATCTTTATATATACATAAATATGCAGAATTTTTAATTTTTTTGCACCGCGCAAAACAGCTCGTGCAAAAAAAAAACACTGAGCATTAGCTAGAATAACATTTTCTAACACGCACTAGAATAATATAGAAGAATTATAAACGAGTAGAAATCCGGATTTTTACTTCTTTCCATTTTTTACGCATAAAAATGCATCTCTGGACAGGAAATACTATAACCTAATCAAGAGCATACCTGTAATTGCGGAAATTGGGCGGACCGCCCAACGTGGTGGAACCCTATACCCAAATGTCGGAACACTCCCAGCTCGAAAAATTTGGAAAAAAGTAGCTTTTTAATTTGATTTAATTTTTTTGGAAATAAATTTGGAAAAAGAACAATATGCCCTGTTTTCAGTCTAAATTGAGTCGTTTTTTAAAGCTCAATTCGCACGTGCTTTTGTCACGTCCATGAGCTTTTCTGTATTAGTCGCATTTACTCTTGTATTTATTCGCATTTAATAAATTTCTTTCTTTCTTTTTTGACCTTCTTTGGGAAAATTTTCCAAATTTTCGGCTTTTCTTGAGATTTTTTAGGACCTCACCCCAAAATTTTGGGTTCCCCCGAACTGGTCGGACCTCTAACAGGTATGATCAAAAGGGCAGTCAGGCTTCAAGTTACGCTGTGCAACTTAACAGAAAAAATTTGGCTGCACAGCTCGAAATTTGGTTGCTGTGTGCAGGAAAACCCTGTTGGGAGGGTGTCCCAAAAAAGTTGAAAAATCCAGAAATTCGAAAATTTGCACTGGGACCCGACAATCTTTGTGCTTTTTTGATCAAAAAACTTGCTACACACCTGGCCCAACCACTTTCATCAATTTTTGAAGTTTCTTTCCAGACGAGCCACCTTCCTAAGTTATGGAATTTTGCAACTGTTGTTCCTATTTTCAAAAAAGGTGACCCAGCCCTGTTTGAAAATTATTGTCCTGTTTCCCTATGTTCAGTGCCATGCAAAATTATGGAAAAAATTATTAATAATAAAATTAAGTTTCCTTCATCAGCATAACCTTTTAGCAGATCAACAGTTTGGTTTCCTAAAACATAGATCCTGCGAACTACAGTTACTCAAGTGTAAAAACTCATGGTTAAATCAGTTGGACAAAGGAAGTGTACATTGACTTTGCCAAGGCCTTTGACTCAGTTTCCCATTCTAAGCTCCTACTCAAACTTTCTAAATATGGTCTCTCTGGTCCCCTTTTAAGCTGGATATAAAATTTTCTTGAGAATAGATTTCAAAAAGTTTAAAATTGGAAACTCCCTATGATCTCAGCTCTAAGCGTCTAGTGGTGTGCCCCAAGGTAGAGTGTTAGGTCCAACTTTGTTTCTTTTGCACATAAATGACATTATTGACAATATCAAAAGTGAAACTTTTCTTTTTGCAGATGATCTAAAAATTTTCAATGTATCTACAAATTTTATGATTCTTCAACAAGACCTTGATACTCTTTCAAATTGATCTACTGCTTGGCAATTACCTATATCTACTACAAAGAGTTATGTCTTGTATTTAGGTGCAAAAAACCCATCTTGTCAATATACACTTTGTTACCAACATCTCCCATCAAACGCAAGTTATGTTAAAGATTTGGGAATTATTATATCTCCTAATATGAAGTTTAAAGAACACTATAGATACATCGTAAAAAATGCCTATAATAGGTCTACTCTAATTTTCAAGTCTTTCGTCTCCCGTGAGAAAAATACTCTAGCAAAGGCTTTCGTTACTTATGTACGTCCAATATTAGAATACTGTAGTTCAGTATGGAATCCACATTTTTTGGCGGGCGTACGCTACATCGAAAATGTTCAACGTATATTTCCCAGAAAGATTTTTGGTCATAAATTCGGTTTGTCCTATGAAGATAGACTTCAAAAGCTAGGTCTACGCAAGCTTGATATTCGTAGATTAGAATCTGCCCTCTGTGTTGTAGTGTGTTTTCCACCGATTTTTACTGTTTTGTCAAAATGCGTCACAGGCCCGCAGGTGGCAAGTGGAGAAAGCAATGCGGACCACCAGTGGCCATCTTACTGTAGCGCACGTCGGTACGCGTGCGCTGGTCTCTCTCTATTCACTTATCGATTAACGTATACTTTTGTGTGTTCTTATTTTTCTATTTGTTGTGTGCCCCGCCGGCCACCACTAGCACATATTAGCAGCCTCCCACCACGCCTTCTTGTCTTTTCTCGCCCGTGCGTGGGAGTCGATTTATTGTTATTACTTTTCTTCGCCTCGCCTGTCGCGTTTTTGTCACGTAAGTTCTCGTACTTTTATCGTATAATAATAAATAGGTAGGAAAGCTCCTTCGTCTCTTGATACGGAGAAATAAGGGAGACAATTAAAGAAACTAAGCTTTTCTTTAATTGTTGGGTTAACTATTGTCAGGGTTTAAGTACCAGCAATTAGGTTATCGGGTAAACGTGGGCGTGGGACGCACGTACATTAAGGACGCAACCTTGGAATCCCAATCCTGCTCACGCCGCATCATCTCCGCCCCCGCCAAACCAAGATACAACACTGGTGACCGTTTGGATTGTACGTTGCCGCTCCCCGCTGTTGCGTTGCATCCGAAAAAATCCAAGGAGTTCAAAATTCGACCCCGACGTAGCTGCGCCAAAGGGTATCAAAGAGGTTATTATACCTTGCGAAAAAAGATGCCAACGGTAAGCCACACACCGCCGGACTTCACTCGATTTCCGTCGCGCTCCAGTTCTCTGAACGCCGCCACAGCCGCACGCCGCGCCTTAAGTTTTGATCAGATGATGTTGCCGCGACCGTCAAATATTACGCAATCGACAGTGGTACCCACGGTAAGCCTCCCGCCCCATAATCCGCCCTTGTCTAATTTCAGCACTCCCGCGCTGGACGGGACGGCACAACCGCAAGCACCGCTCATTCTTGCAACCGCGGCG
Source organism: Romanomermis culicivorax (assembly GCA_963922205.1). Taxonomy (NCBI): domain Eukaryota; kingdom Metazoa; phylum Nematoda; class Enoplea; order Mermithida; family Mermithidae; genus Romanomermis; species Romanomermis culicivorax. The sequence continues at coordinate 121,214 of CAWUHX010000307.1, read as the reverse complement.
ATGACTAGTTCTCAACCCCCGTGGTCGCTAAATCAAACCCTCCTTACCATGGCCGAAAATCGCCTTAACGCGCCGCCCGCACCGCAAATGCCCCCGCCTAACGCACCAACGCGAAGTAACAACGACCAAATCATCGCCAGAACCGACTCTTCCGAATCCTTTGTCAATATTGAACCACCGCAAGCCCCAGTCGCCACCCGTGCTTCCGTGAACGATCACCGCAGCAGCCTAGCCATCGCAAATGCCAATGAAGTTCAAAACTTTCGAATTGAAGCACGCGACGCGCTGGACCAACTCAACACCGCCGCTGCGCGCATAACCAACAATGTTCCTACGGTACAAACCATCGATCAAATTATCGGCGCCGTCTCCCATCAATTCCAAGCCCAGCAATTACGCGTCCAACGCGAAATTCAAGAACAAACAAAAGCTACTAACGCGCGTTTCGCTGCACTCGCTGAGCAAATGCAACAATTGATTTCCACAACCGCCGCCGCGACGCACGTGCGTAATCCGCCTACACCAAGACCGCCGCCGGTGTCCTCACGGTTTCACGGCGAGGAAACAAGAGATATTTATATCCCCAACGAAACTCTCCGTGAAACTGAACCGGCTCCAGTCTTTGGCAGGCTACCAAACCAAGTCAAACCCAAAGCACCATCGACGGACACCTTATATAATAACGAATTCGCCCGCACTACGCGGGCCGACAAGGATTTACACCATTCCGCGCTTCAAAGACGCCCACCGCCGGCGGCAAACCAGTTTGGCTTCTCAGATTACCCACCCGAGGACTATTATGAACACCCGCATCCTCGGTACGACATGCCGCGCACGTCTCATCGTGAGGAAGATAGCCGCATCAAAACAATCGTCGACAATATGCACCCGCTGATAATCGACGCCGCCGCAACAAATAAACGACTGTTACGCTTCTTCATCCGACTGGAAAATGAGTTCGGTTACGATGCCTCCAATCACGTGAAAATGAGTGCCCTACGCCGACTCACCCGCGATACGCCGAGCGATATGATCCAAGATATGACGCGGTACGAAGACGCCAAACACTTACTCATGTTCCAATTGGCACCCGATTGCAACCCAATGACTCTTAAACTCGAACTTGCGTCAATTACCCCAGAAGCTGGAGAAGAACCCGCCGCGTTCCTGAGTAAGGTAATGACTTATGTACAACTATTGTATCAGCATGAAGATCAAACTTTCCGGCACAAACAAGTAATTGACACCTTTTTGACCAAAATGCCTGTTTTCTATCAACTCACAATTGGCGAACAAGCAAAGGGTTTCACAAATGTTCAACAACTGGCCGACGCCGTAGCCAAAGCCCGTAGTGTCCTCAATGCAACTAAAGCCGAAATCGGAACCGCGGAAAGACCTATCCTTGTAAACCAAGCCGATCAAGATGCACCACCACCGAAGTCGCCGCAACCGTTCGACCGCCATTTCGAACGCCGCGGCAGCATGGACCGCCCTCAAAACCGCTACCGTGAGCGCTCTCCCTCAATGGACCGTAGGATGCAAACTTCGGCGCCGCAACCCACTAAATTCATCTCTTTTCAACCACAAGCGATTGAGCCACCGCCGCCGCAACCGCCGCGCACGGAGATGCTTTTGGAACAATTAATTCAACGATACGACCGGGACTATGAAGAACAAAAATCTCGACAACGCCCTGAAGAAACGATATCCAACAATAGGCAACAAAGCCTGCACCATCTATCTCAGAACAGAGAACCGTACGCAAATCGCTTTGACCGATCCGCCAGCAGAGACCGCGCACGCACGACGCAACCCACAGGTCTTTGGTGCGACGCCCACAAATCCCGCACCCACAACACCGAAGACTGCATGTGGCTCAAACGGCAGAACGCTCAACAGTCAACCCGACTTGAACCAAACCGCCCAAATTACGCCACCCAACCACGGCAAGTTGATTTTCGAAACAATTCAAACGATGTCCGTGGACAACGCGATTGGCGACCCCGCCGCGGAGGACCGCCCCAACGAGGCGCGAACTACGCCCGCGGTGCGCGAAACCATTTCTATGAAGGTAACCCTATACAACGCCCAAATGATTTTGTTCAGAATACCTACGCCGTCTACCCGAACCATCAATTTCCGGCGCCGTGGGAACAACATATCCATTACAACACGGTACCGGCTCCATACGTCAGGACGCCGACGGATTCATCGCGCGCTAGTTCGCAATCTTCAGAAATGCAAATTACCCTACCCGCCCTTCCGGCACCAAATACCGCGCCAATACCCGCGCTCGAAACACGCATTAACAATCAATCAACGTCAACGGCCAATATGGTTGTTCCATCCAAAGAAATCGCTTCCGCCGCGCCGATTGTTGGCCCCGGCATTGTCCGTTGGAACGCAACGGGCCGCGCTTTTCAAGATCCCTGTCATATCCGCTCGTCCGTTTGTCAAATTGATAACCTCACGCCATCTTCCAAATCGTTTGTTCGCAAGTACGCCTCTACGAGAGCCTTTCAAATCCCAATCAAAATAGGAGCCGTCATAGCACACGCGCTCATCGACACAGGTGCCCAGTGTTCCGTCCTCTCATCAGGATTAGTCAAGCGTGCTTTCGACAAACAATCGCTTCAACTCCCGATTTGTGGAAAAATCAAAGTAGCCGATGGCGCCGTAGTCAACGCGCACGGCCCGGTAGTCGTTACGATGGAATCCACGTTCGGAGAGCACATGATCAAATGTGTAATCCTTGACGACGACGGAAACGATCAATTAATCATTGGAACCGATTTCCTCGCGCACCCCGATATCCACGCCATTTTAAATTTCAAAGACAATTACATCGAAATTCAAGACGTTAAACTGCCGCTCAAGGTAATCGCCTCGGTCCGCCCGCAAACGGAACTGTTTCTAAACGCCGCTAACGATAACGTCTTAGAAGAAATACCAGAGGACGAACGAGTAAGTTGTTATGATGATAAATCCGATATTTTTAGCCAACCCGAAGAAATCGAAGTTGAACAACCGATACGGCAGGCTCAACCTAGTCCACACCAACCGCCCCCTCGGCGGCTGGAGGTTACCGAGCTTGCCGAACCGATTTTTCTCGTTGCCCAAGCTTCCGTCTCGATTTCACCGCACTGCCAACAATGGGTCAAAAGTAGCGTTTTTCCCACAACATCAGCGACAGTGCCCGACGTGATCGTACAACCACTCGCCACGGATAACGTTGCTGCAGAACTTCCAGTCGAAACTGCAGTAGTCAACATCACGAACGGTCATTGTCCGCTCCTCTTCATCAACAATACGCCAAACAGTATCAAACTCCGACCAAATCAACTCATTGCGATGGCAAAGCACACGCTGGAGTATTCCGAAGCCCACGCCGACTGTCAGATAGCCACCGCTGCCGCCGACCGCGACTTAACTGACCACGAGCCGGCCACACTAGACAAATCACTTCCCGGCCACACCGCACAACAAAAGCTGGAATACGCCCTGAACAAAATGACCGAAAAGACCTACGTTTCTACCGCGCAAAAAGCAAGAGCCCTCAAGATGCTCCGACAGCACCGCGATGTTTTCAGCCTCCCCGGCGACAAACCAACTATCACTAGCGAGTTGACCGTCAGCATCGACACCGGCACCGCAAGGCCCATATCCCGCCATTACTACCGCGCTGCGATGGAGCAGAGACCAATTGTACGCCGTCATATTCAAGAAATGCTCGACAATGATTTTATCGAACCATCCCGCTCACCTTGGGCCGCACCGCTATTTTTGGTAAAGAAAAAAGACGGCTCTTGGAGACCCGTTGTTGACTACCGCGGAATAAACGACGTTACGCTGAGCGACAAATTCCCGATCCCGCGCATCGACGATTACCTGGACGCAACGGGACACGTGAAATTCTTCACCACGCTCGATCTCAAAGCAGGGTATTGGCAAGTACCCCTCGATGCCGAGTCCCGCGATAAAACAACCTTCATTTGCCAAGAAGGTTTGTTTCGTTTCCAAGTTTTGCCGTTCGGCTTGAAGAATGCACCCGCCGAATTTCAACGCTTAATGGAAAGGATCCTTCGCCCGTACATTTGGAAGATCTGCCTCGTTTACATCGACGATATCATCATTTTCTCAAATTCGTTCGAAGAACATTTGGAACATTTACAAATTATTTTCGACGCCCTCCACGCGGCCAATCTCACGCTTCGACCCGACAAGTGTGAATTCCTGCCGCCCCAAGTCAAATTTTTGGGACATCTACTCAGCGCCCGCGGAATCGCCGCCGATCCGGAGAAAGTCAAAGCGATCGCCCAATACGAATTTCCGAAGACTAAAAAAGGTATGCAGAGTTTTTTAGGTCTAGTTCAATGGTGCAAGCGATTCATCCCGAATTTGGCGACCTTGTCCAGTCCTTTGTACGGACTCTTACACAAAGACGCCCAATACTTCGCCACGGATGAACACCACGCCGCATTCAAAGGCATCAAGACAGCCCTTACGTCTTCGCCCTTTCTCCGCTACCCGGTTTACGATGGCAAAGCTCAATTCGTTATTCAAACCGACGCCAGTACGACCGCCATCGGAGCAATTCTGTATCAAGAAAACGAAAACGATCAATGGGTTATCGCCTACAATAGTCGCGTACTCACCGATGCCGAAACCCGCTACAGTACAACTGAGCGTGAATGCCTCGCCATTGTCTACGGCTTCCGGATGTACCGCCACTATGTGTACGGCCAGAAAGTTATCGTCCGCACCGACCACAAGCCGCTCGAATGGCTCAAAGACGAAAAACACCGAAACTCGCGCCTTCAACGCTTCGCAAACAGCCTTCAAGATTACGATTACAAAGTAGAATACGTTAAAGGTAAAGATAACGCTTGCGCCGATTTTCTATCTAGGAAGGATGACCGCGACAAATCCCCAATCCCGAACGCTGAAAATTTGACCGCTACGATTTTCCGTGAGAATTTTCACCCTGCTGGTGCAACTACGGAAACCGACTTAATGGTACCGGAAATACGCCCAGCAGTGGCTTCACTACCCACGGAAGTCGACGCCGAAATCAACGCCATCACCCGTGCAATGACAAGAAAGACCATCAGTTCACCCACACTCTCTAATTCAATGCCTAAAGATGCCAACCACGAACCGCCCCCGGCCGAGGTCATTACGATCGCTGCTCACGAAGAAGTTTTGAAAGCTCAAGCCGCGGACCCAGCCATAAAAAAAATTATCACCACCCTCAAAGCAGACAACGCCGCCAAACACCCACCGATTTTCTTCCTCGAAGATCAAATTTTATACCGTCAACTTAAAGAGGTCAAGCAATTATTCGTACCCGCCTCCATGGTTGACCAAACTCTTCATCAATTCCACGGTGCAAAAATTTTGAATCATCAAGGGACAAACCGCATGCTAGCAGCAATTAAAGCTCACTTTTGGTGGCCCCGCATGGAAGAAAACGTTCGAGATTGGATCAAAACCTGCAAAATTTGCCAACTAACAACGCCGCGCACGTCACCACCTCCGCCATTGTTGCCAATCCAACCCAAACACCCATTCTAAATCGTGGCAACCGACATCGTCAACATTTGGCCAGTAGGTGAGAAGCGTCCCTATGTTATTGTTTTTCAGGATTACTTCACAAAATTTGTGTCCGCGCATCCGATACCAGATCAAAAAGCTTCAACAATAGTGGAATGTTTTATTATCAACGTCGTCCTCACGCACGGCAGCCCACTTGTACTCCTTTCCGATCAAGGTGGATGCTTTACCTCAAAACTCATGCAAGATATCTGCGAACTTCTCAAAATTAGAAAAGTTAAAACAACGGCGTACCACCCCCAGTGCAACGGAATGGTCGAACGTTTCAACCAAACATTGATCGCCCAGCTCAAAAAGTATACCGCCGACGATCCAGACAACTGGGAGCGCTACCTGCCCTACGCCGTGTTCGCTTACAACGCCACGCGGCATACAGCCACACACCATTCGCCATTCAGTCTATTACGAGGATATGAACCGCGCATCACCTTCGACTACGACTGCGCCCGCCGCCTCACCTTGCCGTTGAATTACGACGCTTATCAACATATTCTAACGCAAGCCCAACTCAAGATGCACGAAAAGATCGAAGCTAACCTCGATGCCGCAGCCGCCGCCAGCAAGGAATATTTTGACCGCAAAGCTCGAAGACGCGACTTCGTCGTCAACGACTTAGTTCTTTTAACCAACACGCGCAAAGCCAACAAAATTCAACCCGACTTCATTGGGCCTTTCCTCATCACGGACGCCTCTCGCGCAGCCGAAAACGTTGTCACCGTCGACTCACTCGACGCGCCCGGCCGCCCGCAGACCGTCTCCATAACACGTCTAAAACCGTTTGTCCCACGACCGGCAAAGGATGCATTTGAAAACGGAGAAGGTGGACCCCGCACGCCCCACACTTCTCGCCGGCAATAGTTCGCTTTGAAATTTTTCTTTTGTGATACAGCACTCATCACGCCGCGTTGTAAATAATCTTTATGTTTGTTTAATTTAGATCATGGCGACCTCGTTAACGAGCAAGGATGCACGGCAGTTTCAACACATTTCCATTCAACCCGCCTTTTACCAGCATTCGACCGACTTTACAATATCACTTTACATCCTGCCCCGGTTCCCACACTTTCACAATAGGAGGGGGTTTCTTCTTTAATGTTAGGTTCTGTTTAGCGCGAGGCCATTCGGTTTACTTCCGCCCGACCCTGGCCGCTATCACTCTCATAAGACTAATTGGGAAAGGTTGATTTTACTCTCCATTAACATAGTGGTGTTTGTGTTGCTTTTCGTGATGATAGTGTTTGCATTTTCCTACTTTACACTTTCTTCACCTTTCAGCGGCTTATTCTTTTACTATTTCATTTCCATCTTTCGCTTCCATCAGCAATAGTCGCATTTTCCAGCCGCTCCCAAAATTTTTATTTTTCAAAATGACGACGCCGTCGACTGGATCAACCTCCACGGCCGACGAGCCTCCGCCGTATCGTGAATCGATAAACGTCAACGAACAATACGTCCGTTGGGCCGAACAGCAGCCCCATCAAAACGATCTAAGTTTCGCCTGCGACGGTATTTTCTCATTTTATGCTTTTGCTGCTTATACTTGCATGCTTTTGCTTGGGACCCCATGGGTACCTCCCCCACTCTGTAGTTTTGGGACAAGAGATCCATGGTCAGCCGCCGCGATCCCCGCCATCGTCAAGTTGTGGCCTCCTCAGTCCACAACCGGCCGCTGCCTTGATTTCCGCATACCACAACTCTCATTATCTCGCTATCGTAGCCCGATCCAGTTGTCCAAATGCGCCCATCAAGGTGACATCGCCGTCCAAGCCAACGCCGCCTCAAAGCATGTGTCCTTCTAACGAATTGACAGCACCACAGCGCCTCCTTTCTGGTTCACGTTTACATCATCCTTCAAACCCCACGTCGCTCCTTCGACGTGGTGTCCCATGTGTCAATGATGAGTATCACATTCGCTCTTGTTTAGAAAACAACGTCAAACGCCTGACTCGCGTCGCCGATTTGGAGTCGTGGTACATTTCCATGTACGCGCGACCCCCGAATGTCTTGCCGCCACCGATATTCCTTTCACCCGGAAGTTTGGGGCAGGCCTTGGCCGCCCAACCCACACCAAACTTTCGTGGCTACACGCTGGTCGGCTTTGACACCGAATCGATCATGGCCGCCGACTTCAAACAGTTTCAATTCACCGTGCAAATGCCAGCCAACCCCACGGCGTCTAGCTACCCCCGCTATGTTCAACTCGCGTTCCCGAATGGCACAATGTTTGTCTTTGAAACGTTCACCGCCACCCCGGAAGACTGGACCGCGCTTTTCGCCCTAGTCGACGGCGACCACACCATCGTAGTCTCTTTCGATGGAGCCGACGACTGGGCGGGAATCTATGCGCTTCTGGGCACCCAATTTCGAACCGACTGACAAAAGAAGAACAAAGACCCCGTCGTAAAAGCAATCCACTTCGACGCGTACCGCGTCATTCGAAACATCGACATATCCCCGTCACTGTACGAGTTGGCACGACAGATTGGTTTCTTTCCGGAAAAACGCACGCTCAAAGCAACAGTTTCCGCCATGTGGGCGCTGGACGTTTCAAAGCTCACCCTACGCTTCCCCGGAGCCCTACGCTTTTTCAACAACCCAACAACGTCGTTCCTGCAGTCCGATGTCCTGGCCTACACGGCCCTCGACGCCTACTATCCGTTGCTATTGTTTTTGGCCTTTGGTCATTACGGCTTCATCCCCGAGGTCTACAACGCCCCCGCGTTGTTTCCCCACGACTTGTTGGACACTGCCGAAATCGACCACCTCGCCGAATACGTCATCGCCACTTTTCACAACGTCGCGCTGTCGGATGTCCTGCCCCCCGACTACGCCAACCGAATATACCCGATGACATCGCAAGTGGCCTTACCCGCAATCATGCGAGACGAAGTTCTTTCGGCTTATAAATTTTTTATGTATGATTGCACATCGTCGGACCACAGTCGGTCTTTCTGTTTAGGTACAGTTCCCAATGGCTTCCGGGACGTCAAACCCTTGACGCGAACAACTCACCCGAGGCTTCTCCCCGTTCCAAAAGTGCCGAAGAAAAAGAAAAAGAAACAAAAGGACGAATGGAACAAGTCACCAGACGTTTCCGATGACGAAGACCCGGCTCTCAAACCACGTTCGGTGTTTGACGATCCCAAACGCCTTCAAGCAGCCGTCACGTCGGCCATTAGGAGCAACCTCACCGATCGGCTTCTCGACTTGCTCAACTTTCCGCTTTCGCCGATATATAAGTTGGCCGTTCGCGATCGTATGCCATACAACAACCCCAACTTACCGCCGCTCCCTCACGAAGTTGACGATCTTTGGACAGAACGCGTAGCCGCGGACCAACCCCTACGCGAGCGCACTTATAACGGTACCCATTATCGTTATCACCCTTCCACCATCCTTAACTTTTTACAGGTTGACGGAGAGTGGTTCCGAAAGCTAACGTCTTTCATGCCGTTAGCCGCGCTCCTTGCATCACCGTGTTCCGCCGCAGAATATGCCGTCGTCAACGATGTCCTCCTCCGCCACGCTCAATCTATGACGCCAGAAATCCGCGCCGCGTTTTACGAGTGCATGTGGTACCGAAGCGACGGCAACCCCAATTCGCTTCTTACGAATTGGATGAACCGTATCCCGGAACGCGAGCCCAGTTTCTCTAGCGACCCAGGCACGTATATTTGCAATCGCTTTGCGTTACGCCCGATTGTGTTCAACGAAGACTTCCATATGGAAACGTTGGTCGAAGAAATTGATATCGATGAAAACGACTATACGGCCAATCCACACAGCCATTTCCATTTCTATTCAACGTTCATTGCGCTCATCGACTACCAAAACCGTTTTTCGTTCCCCGCGCTGGTGTATGCGTACCCCATGCAGACTACGGCTTCGGTGCAAACGCTCACCGCCGAGGAACTTCTCGACCGCCCTATCGACGTCGAAGTCGAACCCGCCGACGACGAACTACTCGAAACGCCAATCTTCGACCTCAACATAGCGAAGCTGCCGCCGTCAACAGACGTGTCGGCCCTTCCTATGGCAGCCGCGCCTTCCGATATAACCGCAACCGCCACGCAAATCAACGATTTCTTGAAATTGACGCTCGATGAAATTTCCAACATTGCCCCGGCTCCGATGGACGAGTCTACACCCGTCCAACCCGCCGCGATTGATTCCGAGATGTTGACGTCAGAACAATTGTTGACCGACATACCCGAAGAAAGCACGGTGGATCAATCCACGTCTATGGACGTCGCCTCTACACAACCAGCCGCTACGACAATCACCACGGCACCCGCCGTGGATCCACGAATATATTTGGCGACGCCGGCAGCTTTGCCGGGACCTCGGATCATTGCTACTGTTGCCGCAGCCAGGTATAGTGCTCCCGTACGTTTTTCACAACAGATTATTTCAGCCACTCAATGGGAGGCCTTGGCCGCAGCCCTCGCCGCGTATCATTTTCCGCCACCGCCGCCCGGTATGCTGTTTCCCGAACATCAGTGGAAAGATTTCCCCGCAGCTCTAAAAGAACAAATACAAACAATTTTGTTGCCTCCACCGACGTTGGTCGCCCCGGCCCCGCAAGTAGCTCAAATGGCCCCCGCATTGGCCCAACCCGTCGTGCAACCACCGGCTCCGTTACCGCCGCCGGTCACATCGCAACCGCAACCGATCCCGCAACCGCCGCAACCAGCGATTCTCGTGCCGCCGATGGCGCCTGTGGACGCTCAAACCCCACAGGCACCCAGCACGTCCGTGCCGGCTCTAGATCCCTACGGTAATCCTATCCGAAGACCCGGCCGGTATGAACAATCAATAAAACAAAAACAACAGCTCCAGGAAGAATCGGCATACCGCAAATCTCACAAAACAAGAACAACGGACGAACCGAGTACGCGGCGTACGCCGCCACCCAGCACTTCGCGTGCTGAGCGCGGCCGAACCCCCAGCGAACGCACTACTCGACGCCGCCAACAACGCGATAAACAGAGAGCCCGCGAAGAAGCCGAACGCTCTTCGCACGCCACGTCAACGCCGAAACCCAAGCGCGACTCCTCCAAAACAGCAGCGCCGGCAACAAAACCGCCGCCTGCTCACAAACCCGACAGTCATCGTTCACGCCACGAGTCTCACTCTCGTGATGATCGCCACCGTAAAGAAATGAAACAAACTCCACCAACCGGCAGGGATAGCCCCCAACACGAACGCCGCGATGACGCACCGCCGCATCGTACGCAAAGTGAACAAACACGTAAGGTACATACGACCGGTTTTTACGAAGAGACACACCGCCATCAGTTCCGCCGGTCGCCGCCCAAGTTGACGGACTTTATCAGTCCGCTGCATAGGGACGCCGAAATCCAACACCGCCTGGAAGCCCTGAAAAATCCGCCGAAAGATGAATTCAAAGCTCCGCTTCCACCGCCTCCTATGGATGTGGAGCCCGCAACACCCTCGATTATGCCTACGGTAACGTCGCAGCCGTCTACGGCTCTGACAACCGCCATAACGACCACGGTAACCCACACCACGTCGCTGCCGCCTACGGCCCCGACGTCGACTCCGGTTACTGCGTTCAAACAGCCGCCGATGATCATCGCCACTAGACCGGTCCTTGGAGCTCCGTTGCCACCAAGTTCCGCACCAGCCATTAAACCCCGGTTGCCTAGCGAGGCCACACACTTGCCAAATTACACGCGATTCCGAACCACCGATAAGCCGCATTGCGTTAGGTTAGTCACACCGGGCTACCCGCCACATATTGACCCGGCCGTCGAATTTTTCTCACCACGCACGCTGCATGAAATGGTGCTGATCAATTTTTTCGGGCGCCTTCGCATTCATATCATCATGCCCGTGCACATCCGCGCCACGAACGCTTCGCTGGCGCTGTACCAATATTTCCGCGACCATTATCGCCCCGCATATGTAGAACAACAACCCCCAATCTCGCACGCCGTCGCCACGTTGATATTGAAATGGGTCGCCGGTCTTTGGGCCGAGGAGCTCGGCGTCGTTGACGCCGTTCACACCGCCCACTTGACCCTTTTCCTATATGAAGCCCGCGGCCTGGATAACCCTTCGTGCCTACTCCAAGCCTACAACACCGCTGTCGGACTCATCGACAGCTGGATGGCTTACCCGAGCTACGCACCGTTTCCACAGCCGCCCGAAATCGCCGACATCCGAAAAATTTATTTGCAATATCACAGCGAGACGGATCGCCCCGCGCCCCTGCTGCATCGGCACGACTTTTCTGCCCGGTGGAATCTTTTGCCACCGCGACCGTTGCCGCCAACAGGGACGCCGTCCGACCGACCGTCGCTAATTGCGACTCAGTTACCAGCACCCGGTGTGAACCCGCTCTCGCCGCTTCAACATCAAACGTCAACCTCATCATCGCGCCACCGGGATACCTCTGATTATGGTCGATTCCGATATTCACGTAACACCCGTTTTGATGGCCACGACGACCCGTACGATCCCCATGGCTACCACAACGATCGTTACCGACGAAACGAACGCGACCGCCGCGATCCCCCACGAAATCACCGCTCCGCATCCGATACTCGTTACCGCCGCCGCCATTGACCAAGAGCTTTTTGTACAGTAACATTGTTTTTTCTTCGTTTTTTGTGTTTCTTAACCTCATTTTCATCTGGTTGTTTTATTTCTAATCTCGTTTTGCTTTATACTTTTGTACTAGTTTCCAGCGCACGTGCAGCCGACGCTGCAAGCACACAGTAAGTTGACCGCCGGTGGCCCGCTACACGCCCCCACTTGCCCCGTTTTGTCTGTACACCTTGCCGCTGGACGCACTATTGTCGCCGCCCCAAAAATCGGTTCAAACTACCCCAACAACTCCGCCGGCCCCGCTGTGTGACGCGGAAGAATTCTTCGGCAACCCCGGCCACGGCCTGTAGTGGCGGAGCCCTTCCCCTTGCATGTTTTTCGGTATTTCTTGACGATCGCTTAGGGCGATCTACTGCAAGGGGGGAGGGGTGTTGTAGTGTGTTTTCCGCCGATTTTTACTGTTTTGTCAAAACGCGTCACAGGCCCGCAGGTGGCAAGTGGAGAGAGCAACGCGGACCACCAGTGGCCATCTTACTGTAGCGCACGTCGGTACGCGTGCGCTGGTCTCTCTCTATTCACTTATCGATTAACGTATACTTTTGTGTGTTCTTATTTTTCTACTAGTTGTGTGCCCCGCCGGCCACCACTAGCACATATTAGCAGCCTCCCACCACGCCTTCTCGTCTTTTCTCGCCCATGCGTGGGAGTCGATTGATTGTTATTACTTTTCTTCGCCTCGCCTGTCGCGTTTTTGTCACGTAAGTTCTCATACTTTTATCGTATAATAATAAATAGGTAGGAAAGCTCCTTCGTCTCTTGATACGGAGAAATAAGGGAGACAATTAAAGAAACTAAGCTTTTCTTTAATTGTTGGGTTAACTATTGTCGGGGTTTAAGTACCAGCAATTAGGTTATCGGGTAAACGTGGGCGTGGGACGCACGTACATTAAGGATGCAACCTTGGAATCCCAATCCTGCTCACGCCGCATCATCTCCGCCCCGGCCAAACCAAGATACAACATCTGTACCATGTACAACATAATCCACAAAAAACAATTCTAAATCCTGATAACTTTTTCTGTACAAACAACAATAATACGTGTTGTAATCATGATCTAAGATTGACAATAAAGTCAGTTCATACTACTGCTTGCCAGTTTGATTTTTTTAACCGTTATATTAATGTCTGGAACTCTTTATTTTTTGATATCGTTAATTCTCCCAGTTTGTACACTTTCAAAGAAAAAATTAAACCTCTAAACTTTGATAATCGAATTGGGGGGTGCATGTAAGTTGTTACTTTTCAAATAACCTTTGCACCCTATTGCTGCATAATTTACCCATTTCTTAAAATATTTACATTTCTTGCGAGTCGATTTACTAATCTTATTCTTTACATGATATTATATTATGTATTTCACTTTGCATTTTTCTTTCGTTTTGTTTTGTGTAACAGCAATAAATATTTTTCGTTTTTCAATGTCTATAATTACTTTCTCCTGGAAAAACCAAGTCGAAAGTCGCGTCGCATAATTTTTTGGCTGAAAAATTGTGACAAATATGTCAATTTTTCTGCTCCAATCAAACACCAAAAAAAGGAAAAATTTCGGTTGCCCCAGCACTGAATGAACAGAGGAAGTTAACAATTTCTATATTCATTTACCATTCATTGCCAATCTTAAAGTCTGTTGCGATAATACAAGTGAACTGTGCGAATAGAATTCGCTTGCTTTCAAGACTTATAAAAGTAGTTAGCATTGACTCGGCGTGAAGCGCCGAGAAATTTACGTTTTCAGCCTATAAAATGACTAAAAATTAAGGAAATTCGGCCTTAGTCCAGTCTAAAGATTTGAGCCAATTGACACAAGCGTTCAAAATTTTTTGTGCCATTCGAAATTTTGGCACAAAAAACCCATTCCTCGAATTTTGAAAATACAGTAATTTTGTAGTTGGCAAAGAATAATCAACATAATATCAAACTTGTATTTTTTAATTCTCAATGATACAAAGAGAAAATTTCACAACAGCTTATACTCCATTCATTTTCAAATGATCGATGCAGTGATCCCATGGAAGTAAGTTCAATATAGGACAAATTAGTAGGCTTATTACTGTAATCAATGAAAAAAATTTTGCGTCAGATGTGCGGCAAACAGAACAGATGAAACTTTCTTTCAATAGCCTGGTTTAACCAAGTGTTATTGACGGTGGTCAATATTTCTTGAGTATTACACGGATATGGACACCTGTTTGTCCCAATCGACGAATACTGTTTTTTTATGATTTTGCCTTTTTTTTAATTTGGCGTATTTCTACAGTAAAGTTTTCCACTTGGTAAAAATTGCGTATAAAATTGATCTTACAGTCTGTTTTGTATAAAATGTGTCACATTTTACGCCATGTCACGTGTATGACATGTTGATCTTGGGAGAGCTGGGGAGGTTTGGGTATCTCATCAGGTAGTACCGTGTTTTAGACGTCACATTGATGGTGAACCATATCAGATTGATCCTATTACAGTGAGTAATAGGCTGTGACTCCTGATGGATACTGGCATTTTCCCCAGGCTTCCCAAGTTGGCGTTGGGGCCTAACCTGGCAATTGGTGGCTATAGAGAGGTCTATAGTTGGTTCTCTTGGGTTGTCCTTGGGGTCTTGCTGTAGGGTAATGGACAACGCTGCCAGGCTAGGTGCGACAATCCCCGAGTCCTACTCAGTGAGAGTGGGGACAGGGTCACCCGTAAAATGACCTAAGTTATGGGACCCGATTATGAACCAGACAGCCCCTTTTAGCCCGAACCTGAGAGGTGGAGGCCCTACTTATCTGTGGAAACCTTGGGAAACCGACTTAGGAAGGATTTCCCAACAAATAACCCACAAATAACAACAATCCCCTGAGAAGACTCACCTAGTCCTGTTTCTCAAGCGATTACGACGCAACGGGCGGCAAGTCCCTGGATGCTTTCGGTCTTCTGGCACTGGGAGCGGGGGATGCGATCCTCAAACGTCCTAGGCGGCGAGCGGCGGCGAGCGGCGGCGAGCGGGAGGGAGCGGGAGCGAGCGGGAGGCGAAACTCCAACGTTTAATTCACGAACCGGGGCGGTCGGACACCTGGCACTGATGGGCAGCGGGGTACTGTAGACGATAAGCGGCGGACGCAGTGAACACGGGCAAATTTATGCAAATTTATTAGTAGTAAGGCGGCGGACGCACAAGTATATAATAAAATTATGCAAATTTGACGAGGAGGCGGCGGACGCGGAGTGACAACTGGACGAAAGCTTGGTGAACCCAAGAATGAGCGAAAAACTAAAGAAACATGTCCTTTTAAGGACATGTTTGGCTACAGCTGCAGCTTGGGCGGAGTTTCTCGGCGCTCAAGCTAACTTCTGCAGCTAGACGCGATGCAGAAGATGCCTATGAGCACATAGACATTTTTTCATTCACATGCGTTTAGCACTGAGGCCGGCTGCAGTGCCTATGCTAAGCATATGAACGTCTTTAGCTAAAACTTCTTAGCTAGTCGTTTTGCGTAACAAAAACGACGCTAATTTTTGATGATAAGAGGTGCGTGAGCGCACCAAAAATAGCCATGTGCTCGTGGAGCACGACTGGCGGAAGTTTTTAGCTAAAGGGCCTACTGTAGCCCGCGTTTGTAAAGAAATAAAAATACAACAAAACGAAGCATAGAAATGCATGAAAAATATAACAACGAACGTAAAATGCATGTGTAAAAATGAAATAAACAAAAGCATGATCGAGTAATAAACGAAACATGAAAAATAACAAAATGTCGGCATGATCGGGATCACGTGACGTTGGAGAATTGAGCGGCACGTGACACGGCGGTCCTTCGAAAAAGGGCGTCCTCGTCCTTGCAGTGGTCAGTAGTGAGGTTTTATGCGGCGTGTCCGTGGTCGTAGGTCATTCCAAGGTGTGACGGCGAGAGTGGTCGAATAGGTCCGTTGGGTTGTCGGTGGATGAGGCCTTCTTTGATCGTAATTCGTTCGGTGGTATGGTGACCGGAGGTTGTTGATGCGTGAAGTTGCCGACATTGAATATCCTGTGCGAAGGTCTGGAACACAAAAAAGAAAAATTTTCAGGGCAAGATGTAGGCTATCGCAGAGGATGCGCCCAGTGAGGTACAGATTGTCGGGCTATCGCAGAGGATGCACCCTGAGAGGTGTAGGCTATCGCGTGAGGATGCGCCTAAGGCGTGACGCTTAGGTTGCTGAACGCTCTCTTCTATCCACTAAGATCCAGCATGGACAAGAGTGGATACTTCGTGAGGGGCACGGCGGTCCTTCGAAAAAGGACGTCCTCGTCCGTAAGCGGGGACAATGAAGAGAGTGCATCCTGAGTTACGGGTCGGGGACCTCTGCATCAAGATGTGGGTCAATCAGATTCGGTGTGAAGTCCCGGCTTATTGAGGGATACAATACGGGTGCCGAATCTGTTGCCTGTGAAGTGGGAGGTGTATCCTCTGCTTCACTCGGTTGTTCAGGGGACACGTAAAGTCGAAGCTGGTTGACATGTACAGTGTCTTCCTGATCCATCTCTAGACGAAGTATGACATTGGGATATGCCACACTTGTTACAAGGTAGGGTCCATCGTAGATGGGCAGCAATTTAGGAGTGAGTCCACGTTTGCTGGAGGTGCGCAGTTTGAGCACCTGATCCCCTACTTTGTACGAGACATCATGTGCCCTCCGGTCGTACGACCGTGCATAGGCTTCCTGTGCTTTCTCAATCCGACTCTGGATTAAGGTTAACGCATTCGTGAAATGACGTTTGACCTCCATATCATATGAGGAAACATTAATGATATGGGCCGGAGGGTTGAATGAGAGCGCGGCGTCAACAGGGAGCATGGGTGTGCGACCGTACATGAGTTCAAAGGGCGAGTACCCTGTTGACTCATTCATGCTGATATTGACGGCAAACACAGCGTATGGCAGGTGTTCATCCCAATCAGTATGTCCTTGATGAACATACATACGTAGCCGTGTGGCTAGCGTCTGATTAGCTCGTTCCACTTCGCCGTTGGTCATCGGGTGATAGGCGGTAGAGTGGATTTTCTTCGTTGCGCAGATCGCAGTGATTTCAGTCATCAGTTTTGATGTGAAATCAGTGCCACGATCTGACTGAAGAATCTGCGGTGCCCCGTGCCGGCAGACAATTTGCGTTACAAACAGCCGGGCTATGGTGTGCGCAGTGATGTCCGGAGTAGCAAAAGCCTCGACCCATTTCGTAAAGTAGTCGATAAAGACTACGATGAAACGGTTGCCAGCTTCGCTAGTGGTCATTGGTCCCATGCAGTCGACACCTACCCGGTGAAACGGTCCCGTGATGGTGATAGGTTTCAGGGTCGCAGTGGTTTTCTGTCGAGCGGGCTTATTCCGTTGGCAAAGATCACACCGCTGACAGAAGGACTTGACGTCCCGACTGAGGGAGGGCCAGTGGTATCTGCGAGCAATGAGCCGCGCAGTACGTTTAGCACCGAAATGTCCAGCTAAGATGTCATCGTGATGAGCCCGGATAATGGTAGTAACCATGGATCTGGGTATGACCATCTTATTGGACTCGCCTGTCCATTTCTGAAGAACGTTATCCAACAGATGGTAGCCTCGCACATCATTCTGGTCGCCCAGAGGCTTAAGAGAGCGAATGATGTCGGCTAAGTCCGGATCCTCCAGCTGAGCAGCGAAAAGGTCGGGGTGCTGCGCACCGACAGATATCTCGGCATAGGACTCTGATCGTACCGGGCGCTCCGCGCCAACAGTGATCGGTGCTGAATTACTTGAACGCGCCAGGTGCTGCACACCATCGGTCAAGGTCCTTGATCTCGCCAGGTGCTGCGCACCATCGGTGATCATCATAACGTGCCCCTCAGGTCTGTAGAGGGGAGTATCATCAATACTCTGACCGGTGAGGGAGTTAGGATCCGGCAGGCGTGATAATGCGTCAGCATTACCATTAGACTGACCTTTTCGCGGCCGAATTGTCAGTTTGAATTCGGCGAGCGCGAGTCCCCACCGAGCGATCCGAGCAGAGGGGTTAGGCTTCTCCAACACTGCTTTGACCGCGGTATGGTCAGTCTGAACGACCACCTCGTGCTGGAAGAGGTATGGTCGAAAGTGCTTGACGAAATGGACAACAGCGAGAGTCTCCAGTTCTGTAATGGAGTAGTTTTTCTCGGCCGCTGTTAACCCTCGGCTGGCGTACGCGACAGGATGGTCGTATCCATTTTCGTCTAACTGGCTAAGAACCGCTCCTATCCCCGAAATACTCGCATCAGTTTGAAGGATAAAGGATTTCGAAAAGTCCGGATGGCGCAGGATAGGAGGGTTGGTCAGCAGGCGGCGGAGTTCATCGAACGCCTCCTGCTGAGGTTTTGACCACTGGAAAGTAGTTTCCTTCCGTAAGAGCTTGGTGAGTGGCTCGCTGAGCCGGGCACAACCAGGGATGAAACGCCTGTAGTAAGACACGAGGCCTAGGAAGGACTTGATGTCTTTGGCGTTTTGTGGAATGGGTAGGTTTTGGACGGCGGCCAGCTTGGCTTGGTCAGGTTCTAGGCCGCTCTGTGAGATGCGATAGCCTAGGTACTCTACCTCTGAGTGCGAGAATTTGCACTTGCTCAGTCTGAGCTTCATTCCACCCCGGCGAAGACGGGCGAACACATCTGCCAGGCGCTCAAGCATTTGGGTGTGAGAGTTCCCGAACACCAAAATGTCGTCGAGATAAGTCAGAACCGTGCGCCATTGGATTCCAGTAAGGAGGAGGTCCATAAGGCGTTGAAATGTCCCTGGCGCGTTGCATAAACCGAAAGGCAAATAATTGAATTCGTAAAGTCCAATAGGCGTATTAAAAGCCGTCTTTTCCTTATCGGCCTCGGCAATCGGGATTGACCAATAAGCGTTAGCCTGGTCAAGGGTAGTGAAATACTTCATACCCTTGAGTGTGTCGAGGATGTCATCTATCCGCGGGAGAGGGTAGACATCCTTTTTCGTGACCTCGTTAAGACCACGAAAGTCAACACACATACGGTGAGAACCGTTTTTCTTGCGCACCAGGACAGTATTAGTAGCCCACGGAGACGTGCTGGGCCGAATAATACCTTTCTCCTGGAGCGCCTTGACCTCCTGCATGATGAGATCCTTTTCCTTAGGTGAGGACCGGTAAGGAAAACGGCGGACTGGGCGGGCATCACCCGTGCTGATTTCGTGCTGGACGAGATCAGTGGAACCTGTGTCCTTTTCATCAAGAGCATAAAGGTCGGTGTATGCAACCAGGAGATCGAGTAAGGCTGCCCGGTCCCGAGGGGAGATGTCCGGTGAGATTACAGCATTGGCCTCGACCCACTGACGATCGAGGACGGTGTCTGAGTCGACCGGTGATTCCCGTGAGGGCTCACTATGCATTTGCACATGACCGATGGTCGTGTGCGGGTAGAGAACCACGGAATGAGTACTCGGGTTGACTACCTGAAGCGGTATGTGACCGTTGGTCACGGTACTGACGCTTCCAGCAAAATATACGTGTCGTTGAGACCCGGTGAGGTGCTTCGGAAAGAAGGCCACCTCAGGCACGTTCGTATAGATTGGTGGGACAGGTACAGTGAATCGTGTCATGGAGCGAGGCTCTAGAATCACCAAGTCCTTCAGAGGCAAAGCGCCGCGGGCAGAAGGTGGGCTGTGGATGAGACCGTCACAGGGGATTCTACTCTCTTTGAACTGGAGGAAAGATTTCTCCCAGTTCAAACTGACACAATTGAACCGGCCGAGGAAGTTGGTTCCGAGGACCAGTTCAGCTGAACAGTTCTCCTGTATTTGGACCTGAATCCGTTCAGAGACATCAGCCACTGTAACTGTGATGTAGGCTGCTCCTAGCAGTGGGATCGGGGACCCGTTGGCTGCGATAGGGCGTGCCCTGGTTGGTGATAGTGACAAGTTGGGCAGCTGGGCCGCTAACTTGTGGTCCAAGAGTGAGAAAACAGCTCCTGTGTCGACCAGTGCCTTCGCTTCTACCCAGTTGTTGAGAAGAACTTTGATATGGGGTGTCCGAATATCATTTGGGTAAAAAGCCGTGACCACGTGACCGGAATCAGGTGTGGTGGCACCACTAACATGTTTGGTCTTACCGGACCGCTTTGGAATCGGCAGTCCCGTACGACGTAGGAGGCCTACTAGAGCGTATCCGATGGAGGGTTCCGGGTCATTCAGAAGGGTGGACTCATCCTGTACCGTTAGTATGTGGTCTGAGTGATCCTTCGGACTCTGAGTAGCTCCTAGTGATTCAACCTCGGTGTCCGATAGCGGAGGCGCGTTTGGCACGGGTGATGTCGGAGCATCTGAATCACTTGGCTCGCGGTATCGGCCCTTCTCGAGCGTAACTGGAGAGGTTCCAGGCAGAGGTCGAGGGCAACCTGACCCGTGCAAGGTCGACAGATGACGACTTGCCCGTCTAGAAGAGGCCCGGGATCCCCTAGTTGACCCACGTGATGAGGCAACTGAGGAGGCCCGTGAGTGTGGCCGAGAGATGGACGAAGCCCTGGACCGCGATTGTGATCCCGACCTGTGTGAGTTTCGCGAGAGAGCACGGGTGTTCTCCCACCAGGGGTCGATCTGGTCAATCTCCGGCGTGGTCAGCAGGAGGGGTAATTCTACCGCGTCCAGCCGACAAACATTACGTTGGTAGTCAAACATAATGTTCTTGAACTGTTCTAAGAAGTCCAGTCCGAGTATAAGGTCAACAGGTGCCCAGAAGGGAGACGTAGTCTTGCACACATGGAGATGTACATCGATCCGTGTGTTCGGCTGGTGGTTTCCGGGCAACATGATTTCATATGGTCCCGAAACGATGGTATGAACGGCTTTACCATTGATGCTCATCAATGGGTTAAAGTCGTGATGTTGCTGGAACGCCATGACCGCCTTCGGACTTTCTTTAGCCAAGGCCTTATGAAGGCGTTGGCTAATGATAGTGCGTGGGCAACCCGTGTCAAGGAAAGCAGGAGTTTCCTTGGTGTCCAGCAGCACGATGAAGCACGGTGTGATTCGGTCAAGCTGGGAGGGCACATCGTTTTGCACGTAGTGAAAACCGATCCAGCGTTGGACTTTGCGGTAAAGACCCAACGGGGAGAAACGGCTAACAAACCTGACCTGTTTGCTCCGCAGACGGTAGCTGAGATAATAAGATACACCAAGATAGGCAAGGTATCCGGCACCGATCAGCACTGTCAGGGTAATTAGGATGTTAAAGATCAACTGGACCGGCCCGCTCAGGACAGCATGCAAGCCCTGGGCGAGGGTGTGCTCTTGACCCGTAATAACATGGTTTGCTGCCAAACCGACACCTTCCAGAGAGGCCTTGATGTCGGTTCCTACCCCTGCAAAGGCCTGGTAGATGGCGTCTGGTTGCAGGGATAGACCAGCGGTAAAGTTTACCAGCCGGTTGAGTACCGCTTCAATTTGCTCAGTCTTGTAAACGTACTGTTTAAAGAAGGCAAAGTTTGAAGGGGTCATCGCCAACTGGTCATGGAAGAGCGCCGGTGCCTCAAAGTGAGTGATGTTGAAGCGCTGCTTCCAGAAGAGTTCCAGTGGGATGTGGCTCACATGGACCGCGCCAGACTCAGTAAACCAGCCCGAGCGATTTCGGAAAATCCCTGTAAAGTGGTGATGACACGGCACAATTGGGCTAGATTTAATGAGATCCGGACCACCGGGGGTGGCGAAGTAGATGGTGCCGCCAACCTGTACAGGTAAGTACTTGTAGCAAACGTTCCCCACCCGGTACGAATGGTAAACGTAGGTGGCGTTGACCTTCTGACACGGCCATATTGTCAGCGCATCGCCTGTGAATTCCGCCGTCAGGTCATTCCTCTGGAGGAATGCCCGGGCATCCAGGGTAGGGTCGAAGCGAAGCAACTGCCAAGTCAGATCAAGATAGCGTTGAGCGTGAGAGCAGAGCTCAAGCCACGTGAACCGGAAACCGTTAATTTCCGACTCCTTGATCTGCTGAGCCAGATAGTTCAGTTTGGCATTGACAGGATCGGGACGGCTGTCCGTTGCCACTCTGAACATGCTTTCGGTCAAATTGTATCTCCCGTGGATGCGAAGGAGAAGACCCTGATCCGTCCGGACTGTGGTGGAACGTAGTTCTGGGCACAGTTGGAAGACACGGGAGTTTCCCGGGATCTTGAGGGCAACCTGTAGATCATCGATGATGACGTGGTTCCCTGACATGGACGCAGTGTAATTTCCCTTGGGGTGATAATGACACCGCGCCGTGAAGTTTTGTGCAGGCCAGACAATGACCCCGTCTAGAGTAGTGCACTGGCCTGCAGTGGGACTGCATCCACCTACATCGCCTAAGGTGCTTAGGGCCGTAGTGCTGTCCCACGAAGCGACTTGTCCCTCCTCGATGAAGAGGTTAGTCACTGTCTTGCAGACGTCGCTGCAGCACCATTCGTACATCACTTCCAATGTTTGGTTCGTGCTATAAAAGCCAGGGCGAATGCCGACAAGTTTTTGTGAACCAAACATTTTAGTGCGATGTGCTAGCGTGCATGCCGCAGGCGCTAAGTGCTGAGTGGTGATGACGTCTGCAGTGATGCCCCTAGAGCCGAAGAAACCAGTGTTGGTGCAGACTTTGCGGGAGCGCAATGTGCATTTCCACGCTGTGGTTGTAATCGGGTCTGAGCTAGGGACATATACCGTAACATTCATGCGCCGCGGGCTCCATGAAGATTGCGGTGGTTTACACTCTACACGCTGGGGTAACTCAAGTGGATGTCCGCTTCTTGAGAGACCGCAAAATTGATACTGAGCCGCCGGTGCTGACAAACTCACCCCTAGAAACAGTGATGCTACCAAGGTCAATTTTATTGTCAAAAACAACTGTACAAACGTAATTTGTAAGTGTTCACTCAATTTCACAAATCTGGCCTGAGGGGCAGTGTCAGATTTCTTCTTCGTCGCTGTCGGACGAGATTGGTTCCTGGTCGGGGAAATCGAGGACCAATTCACCGCTGGGGAGGATTTCCCGAAGGGTACCGACTTTCGGCGACCGTGGGTTGACTGCCGTTGGGAACGGTGATGTTTCAACAATGCTGACATCCTCATTAACTGGACGTAAGGTCTCGTCGACGGCCATGGGTTCGACGACGGGCGACTTGGTCGCGGCGGTCGGAGATGTCGTGCGGGCTGGTGCCGGCGAATTGACGTGGGCTGTTGCCGACGATGTATGTTGGGCTGTTGCCGGCGGTGTAGGATCATTTGCAAGTTCCTTGGCCGGGGGCGAGGAAGCAGTAATATCCATTTTCGTTGGCGATGTCGCGGCAACAGGTTGCGCTGCTGCCGGTGATGTGGCGGCGGCAGCAGGCAGGAGAATCCGACTGGCCTGTTCGACTGCTCGGCGGACGGCATCGACTGAAGGCGAGGATGGCTCCCCGTCCAATAAGAACTTCTCGACGGGCGAGATGGTGATAGTTCCATTGGCAATGAACTCGAGTGCCCGGCGGGCGACGTCGGGTCGTAATAGGCGCATCGAGACGGGTGCTGCAAGCACGACGTCGGCGGCCGTGAGCGCTTCGACATTTGATGGCTCGTTGAGGAGAGTCCACGGCAAATGCGGGTACTTTTTGGCCAGGTCGACTGACCAGATGGCCAACATCGCGTCTTGGACGGGCGATGGCTCTGTGAACAAGAAATCAATAGAGTCGTGGACTGAGATAGATTCCTGGTTCCTGCTCTAGGGTCACCTGAAGAAGAAGGTAGTATACCTGACAAATTCATGGGCTCGACCTGGTCGAGGACTTCCGTAGCCGAATCCGTGGGGATCGAAGGCGGTGGTCCTGGAGGGACGATAGGGGCCGGTGGCGCCGAAGACGTCGTATTCGCGGCTGGAGCTGGCTCGGCAGTCTTGAGTTTAGGTATGCGATACGATGCGAGGATGTTAGCGTGGCCAACAAACTGCGGTGTCGTTGAGGGGTCCAGAGTGACCGGCATCGCATACTTTGGTGGTGGTGGTGGCAGCGGTATGTCCGATACGTTCATCGGTACGGGTACCTGGGCTGCTTGGACCACTGAAAATCCAATACTGATTACGCAGACAGGATAACACTGTTGTGAAGAATCTGTCAGGTGTTCAGCAAGTGCCTCATCATCCAGGTCAAGAGGATCTGGATGAGGAGGGCCATCGGTAGCCCCAACGGCGTTGTTGCGGCGTATGGGCTGCCGATAATGGTTTCCTGTCCCGTTGGGAGGGTGATAACCATTTCTTTGATGATACACATTTGTCCCCTGGGAGGAATAACCAGTATCTTGGTAGACATTCTCACCCGTGTTTGCCGGATTGCGCTGCGGACAGGCAGTTGATCGGTGCACTCGCACTTGAGGACAATGAGGGCATGGCCTATCACATCGGTCCGTGGGGTGGGCACGTGTACGGCAAAAATAACAGCGACCACCGTTAGCGGCGTTGTTACCGGGAGCGGCACCGGTGGGACGCTGGGCCCGGCAGTCGGCGTCGCTATGTGTACACAGTCCGTGGAAGGAGCACGTTTGAAGGTGTGCTCCCGACGAGCGTCGCCCGGCGGACTGATTTGGTGTCGACGGCTGTGGAGGCGGCGTCTGTTGGATTGGCGTGGGTGCACGTTGCTGGGCCGTGAGCTTCACTACGTGGGCCGTGAGCCTGGCCATTTCCTGTTTCAAGCGGCGAACCTCATCGGCGGAGGATGACGACGTTGGAGCGTTGCTCTGACGACCGTTTGCGCTTCTGTTAGGCATATCGGGATTATATCCGGCGTGTTTAGGTTCTGAAGAGAAAACGGCGTTAGATGGAGCAGTGTACCGGATCTCGTCCCGAAAGATTTGGGATTCTGCGTAACAGGCTGCCTTGAGTGTCTCTTCAAGAGTCGTGAACTCCCTAAACTTGATACTATCTCGGAGGACCGGCTTCAGTCCCCGCAGAAAGATAGGTTTGATGATAGAATCTCGGACATCCGTCGCGAGATCTGGATACGCTACCCTGGATAGTCTCTTGAGGTGCTCAAGGTAGACTATCGCGGATTCTGTCGGCTTCTGCAGTCGATCTTGGATCAGCTGCTGATGCAGATCAGAGTCGCGCCCTACCGGAAAATCTCTCCGTAGAAAAGCCGTAAACTCTTCGTAGCGGGTAGGTATTGGAGTGCTGCTGCTAAAGTCCCGGTAGGAGGCGAGAGCAGGACCCGTGAGGCATGACTCCAGAAAGGCGATTTTATATGCATGATCCGTTTGGCTTACACCCTGAAGTGTAAAGAAACGAGTAAGATGCGACATAAAATCGGTGATAGACTCACCAAAAGCACCGGAGAAGGTGGGAGGGGCCATAAAGCTGGACACGGGAGGGTGCCTCCGACCATTCATGGCCTCTAACTTTTGGTTGAGGGGTCCAAGAGCATTCTCAAATGCTGCCTGGACTTTGTTCTCGATCTGTGAAGGGAGATCGGTTTCCGACTTCATGTCCGAGGGTTCGTTTTCCCGTAAGGTGGTTAGAACAGACGTCCTTGCCCGTGAAGCAATTAAGTCAAATTGAATAGAGAGCGGCTCACTGGTCTGTACAGGCTGGGTACTGAGACGGCAGGAACGACGGGGTGTCTCTATTGTGTAAAATGAAAGTGAGTACTACTTTTGAATTCGCGGCGAAAGAGCGCGTGAATTCGGAAAAACGCGTGTGCGACGGCGTTTAAGACGTAAATTGACTTAGCTTAAGACTAGCGACCACGGAAAGGGAGCTAGAATGGAATAGGATTATAAGATGTAAGATCAGAGTACATCAGGGTGACGCAGAAGGGAATTTATCTGGTCGCCCGTGATGGACAGAGGCTTGGCCTGAGATATGGGGAATCGATCCCGACCAAAATGTAGAATTTGGGGCCTGGACCCGGCAATTAGAATAGGTGAAGAGGACAGAAGAGCATGTAGAAAGGAGAGAAGAGGCGGTTTTTCCTGCCGAGAAATAAGGTGACGGATAAACCCGCTCAGGAGGGATTTTTCCTGGAGGTTCGACCGCTGTACTAGTTTACAAACCTTGGGGCGAGGCGGACTCGTAGCCGGCAAGATCCTACTCACCAGGAGTAGCGCATAAAGTGGCATGAGGTGGAAAAGGATAGGGGTCAACTGAAAATGAACTTAAGAGGGAGCAATAAATAGGGACAAAACTAATTTACAAACCCAGTTACGCAAAGGGGTCGCGCAGTTACGCAACGGGCCTCACTCGCCAGGAGCGATTGCGATCTCTGCATAGTGAGACGGACTATACAGGAGGTTCCGTGCTGGACGACATTCGCAAGTAACTTACAGCCGTGTCCGAAACGGGAGCCCGCATTCCGAACAGAACGGACACTCTCCAGGAGTATTATACACAGCTGGTGGCCGGGTTTGCCGATCACTGAGATGAAGTGACGTTCGCAGGTCACACAGTAGAAGAGGGAAGGAGCACGGGTACCAAGGGTGCTATTCTGACACACTCAGTCAGTTAAAATGAAATACTCTGGATGTTTTGAGGGCGCACCCGAAAACATCTAAGGGATCACGGGTACAAGGTGTCCCTGATTGAATATGAGTGTAAAGTATGTATCGAGGCGTACTCAATACCTTCGCTGAGGCGGACTCAACGGTGCCTATTATTTACATGACTAATAAAGGGTAGACCGCGGAGGCGGACTCTGGGTCAGTGGCGACTCTAGCACGGGCATCGTTAAGCCAGTTAACGAAGGCGTTCGAGTGAAAGAAATATGACAGGGGGTCCTATACACTCTAGGCCCAACCGGAGGCTGTGCCGCGGTCCCTTGGGAACCACTACGGCGGGGACACTAAAGAAGATCTATGTATGACAGCTCGATGAGATGAAAGAGAATGAGTGAATTTAGATAAGAAATTTACAAGAAGATTGCCGAACCCCTTGCAGACGTCAGACACAGGCAGTACCGACTGCAAATGCCTACCGTCTGCACGAGTCAAGCAACCAACCCAGCTGAGGCCGAGTGTAACTCGTTCAAACCTGCAGTTAAAGCTTGAAAACAGCCACATACTGATCAACAGTGCCGCTACCCGGGCGGACAACCTGATCAGTACGCAGGCTAGTGAGCATCTCAGGTGGTGTATGTATGTGGACTGATGTTTCCCAGGCATCAGTCCCCAGACACACACAAACCCTTGAACAAGAGAGGTAGGTGATAGGACCATGCGCCAGCGACCACCTACAACTCAAGTGGAATACTCATAGGGCCGACAGTAACCTGGTGCGGACGTCAGAAGGTAGGGGTATGAACCAACACGTGACCTTGGTGCTGACTGCAGGTGCCTGGGATAAGAGCATTCAAGTATCACATCGCAGTTGCAGACGCCAGGGGTGAGTGCCTAAGGCCAGCAAACCCCTGCAGTAGCACGTAATGTTACCGTTGCAGACGTCAGAAATAGGATCATGTAACCTCAATTCCTGCTGCGAGAGCATGATACATTGTCATTGCTGACGTCAGCAATAGGGCCCTGAAGCCAGCTATCGGTGTACAGCAACACGTGATGGTGCCGTTGCTGACGTCAAAAGGTGGAACCGAGGGTCTGATACCTTAGATCAATGACATGAGATGCAGTTGTTGCAGACGTCAGATGTGGCACCCGTAAGACCTGCACATCTTCGAATAGTGACACGGTGCGTCACCATTGCTGACGTCACAGATGGGGTGCAGAGAACCAGCCGAACCTGTCGCAACAACGTTGGCTTCACTTGTTGCAGACGTCAGAAGTCATTACTGCTGGAGTGTTAACTTGAACAACAACACGTAGTGCCGGTTGCTGACGTCAGGAGTAGAACCCGGAGGGCTACCCACCCCTTAAAGCAACAGCAAGTGAAGCGGCTGTTGCAGACGTTAGTGGTTGCATCCGTGAGGCTGAACCACACAACAACAACAACCCGTAACGTTGTCGTTGCTGACGTCAAAGAACATGACCCGTAAAGTCTATGGTCTAGATGCAACAACCGGAAAGTAGAAGAAACAGACCTTACAGTAAGTAGAAATGAAGAAGAGAGAAACTTATGTAAGGGTGTCATACTGTAGCTGTGGCATCCGAAAAACAGAAAAATTTTTTTTTTTTTTTTTTTTTTTTTTTTTTTTACCACCACTCAGATGACTAAGAAAGGGAAAACAGGAGGGAAAATAACCAAAGACGGGGAATACGAGAGTTGGACATACGCGTGTTAAGTGTGTAAACAGTTGGTGTAAATTTTGGGGCCGGAAAAGTGAGCAATTCCGACAGTTTCCGCCGACAGACAAAAATACTGTACACAATTAACAAATCGCAGCCACGTATGACGTCCAGAATCATACGTGGAGGGTGTACGGTATCATGGGGTCACGGACCACCAACAGTCAGGAGAGGCCGTAAACCCCTACAGCTGTGATACCAGTACCCGCGTATGGGTATACTGTAGTTACAGTACGGGGATGGGCACAGGCGTACTGTAATGGCACCCACCCGGAGGGCTACAGTATACCACCCAGGATTAGAGGAAGGGGGGAATGAGGGAAAAGAGAACAGAGAAAGTAGTTTACAACACAGACTAAGTTTGTGGGATGTACAGAATGAATCAGAGGAGAAATACAGAATACTCGATATATAACTCAACTCTGGGACAAATAACACGACTCTGGGGATAAATAACTCGACTCAGAGGGGATTTATTACTCATAGGGGATAATACACACGCATGAGATAAGTATTTACACATATAGATCACATTTAGATCACTCGTAAGGGCAAATCCCGTCTTACAGTAATTAAATCTGATGTTCAGGGATAAATTCCCGACCTACAGTAATAACTCTCGGTGGCACGGGAAAATTTGTCCGACTACAGTAATAACACGCGACGCGAGGTGGGGGTATCCGACCTACTGTAGCGGTAATCCGAAATAAGGGGCATTCCCGACCCATTAGGCAGTAAACCCGAATTTGGGGGGTCTCCGACTTATTGGATGGCTAGTGCCCAATTTTAAGGGGGCTTGTCCGACTTAAAATGGGAGTTGACCCGACCTGGGGGTAGATCCGACCCAAGGGTAAAGTTTTACACTTAAGGGCGAGTGCCAGACTTAAGGTCGATTTTCCAGCCTCGCCATGTCACATTTTACGCCATGTCACGTGTATGACATGTTGATCTTGGGAGAGCTGGGGAGGTTTGGGTATCTCATCAGGTAGTACCGTGTTTTAGACGTCACATTGATGGTGAACCATATCAGATTGATCCTTGAGTAATAGGCTGTGACTCCTGATGGATACTGGCATTTTCCCCAGGCTTCCCAAGTTGGCGTTGGGGCCTAACCTGGCAATTGGTGGCTATAGAGAGGTCTATAGTTGGTTCTCTTGGGTTGTCCTTGGGGTCTTGCTGTAGGGTAATGGACAACGCTGCCAGGCTAGGTGCGACAATCCCCGAGTCCTACTCAGTGAGAGTGGGGACAGGGTCACCCGTAAAATGACCTAAGTTATGGGACCCGATTATGAACCAGACAGCCCCTTTTAGCCCGAACCTGAGAGGTGGAGGCCCTACTTATCTGTGGAAACCTTGGGAAACCGACTTAGGAAGGATTTCCCAACAAATAACCCACAAATAACAACAATCCCCTGAGAAGACTCACCTAGTCCTGTTTCTCAAGCGATTACGACGCAACGGGCGGCAAGTCCCTGGATGCTTTCGGTCTTCTGGCACTGGGAGCGGGGGATGCGATCCTCAAACGTCCTAGGCGGCGAGCGGCGGCGAGCGGCGGCGAGCGGCGGCGAGCGGGAGGGAGCGGGAGCGAGCGGGAGGCGAAACTCCAACGTTTAATTCACGAACCGGGGCGGTCGGACACCTGGCACTGATGGGCAGCGGGGTACTGTAGACGATAAGCGGCGGACGCAGTGAACACGGGCAAATTTATGCAAATTTATTAGTAGTAAGGCGGCGGATGCACAAGTATATAATAAAATTATGCAAATTTGACGAGGAGGCGGCGGACGCGGAGTGACAACTGGACGAAAGCTTGGTGAACCCAAGAATGAGCGAAAAACTAAAGAAACATGTCCTTTTAAGGACATGTTTGGCTACAGCTGCAGCTTGGGCGGAGTTTCTCGGCGCTCAAGCTAACTTCTGCAGCTAGACGCGATGCAGAAGATGCCTATGAGCACATAGACATTTTTTCATTCACATGCGTTTAGCACTGAGGCCGGCTGCAGTGCCTATGCTAAGCATATGAACGTCTTTAGCTAAAACTTCTTAGCTAGTCGTTTTGCGTAACAAAAACGACGCTAATTTTTGATGATAAGAGGTGCGTGAGCGCACCAAAAATAGCCATGTGCTCGTGGAGCACGACTGGCGGAAGTTTTTAGCTAAAGGGCCTACTGTAGCCCGCGTTTGTAAAGAAATAAAAATACAACAAAACGAAGCATAGAAATGCATGAAAAATATAAAAACGAACGTAAAATGCATGTGTAAAAATGAAATAAACAAAAGCATGATCGAGTAATAAACGAAACATGAAAAATAACAAAATGTCGGCATGATCGGGATCACGTGACGTTGGAGAATTGAGCGGCACGTGACAAATGCTTCCAAATCGAAAAGTGACACAAAGCAGTACTGTCGTTTACATAGAGCCTCACAGTAAGATTTTTCTCTCAAAAGATTTTAAATCTTTGTTCAGCATGTTCACAAATTCCATGTCCGATATTGCTCATCAAAAATCGTCAAAATTTGAAATACTACTTGCTTTCCACTTTCATTATTCAAAATCACTTTGAAAAAAACAGGCTATACTTTTGTGAGTCCTCGCCTCTGTCATTGACTATAATTCTCAAGACATATGTAGATTTTCAATGCAGCGAGTGATCAAAATCTCGATTCTCTGAAGAGCAAATCCCCGAAATAGCACTCCGATTCGAAGTTCTATGCAGAATACTGGGAAATATGTGGTACCTCAAAAATTTCTTTTTTTGATTTGTTGAATATTTGTGGAAAATAAATTCAATTTCAAATCATAAAGCCTGTGAATTCTTCTGTACAATGTGACGAATATCACATTGTGTCA
This sequence comes from Romanomermis culicivorax, assembly GCA_963922205.1. NCBI lineage: Eukaryota > Metazoa > Nematoda > Enoplea > Mermithida > Mermithidae > Romanomermis > Romanomermis culicivorax. The sequence goes on along the minus strand of CAWUHX010000307.1, from coordinate 89,928 downwards.
GAATTGGGGCACCCCCATCAGCGAAGCTCAAAAGAGCAAGTATCATCGAAAGAACTTTTTTTAATGAACAAATTTAATTAACGGTGTACAGGGTGTCCAATAAAGAAAATTTTAGACAACTCTTTAACGGCGCAAGTATTTTTGATGCGATTTGCTACCACGTCAGAAACCCACATAAGGGATCGATATGTAAGGGATAGGTGGTGTGTGACCACGCCCCTATTTAGAGTGGGAAGGGGGAATCCCCCCCTAAATTTTTTTACATTAAAAATTTTCAGCAATATCATTGAACTTATCCATCACAATTTTCAAATTAAATTATTATATTCACATACTTTTCGTCATAGAAAGAATTTAGCCACTAATCCAAGCGCACATAACTAACTGAAAATAAGTCTTCTTTACTGGAAAAATGATTTTCTTTTTATTCAGTAAATTCTAAAAAAATTTTGGAGAATTTCCCCTTTTTTAAAAATCATGGTGTAACGTACCTGCTAACCCAGTATTGTAAATATATAGCATACAGTATGTGATATTCATCTATTAAACATTATTTCATTTTGTAATTTATCGTCTCAAAGGTGTCTGGGATTCACACCCAAACATTCCTGTAAATTTACGTGAAGTACTTTATTTTGATCCTTCCACACCCCGGTAGCCGCTATTGACCCAATTAAGACGCCCCAATTAATTTGCACAACGGCAGCTGGTCCCCTAGAACCTACACTAAAATACACATTCCACGGCTACTGAAATTCCTCATAAAAATCGTAAACAACACCTGCACACAGTAAAAAGTAAAAGCCCCCCCAGACAGTCGTCTCAAGTGCAATGGTAGTAATGGTCCCACAAAACATGTGTACACAGAGGAAATAGATACAGAGGCATGCACAGAAGCACAGAGGTGTAGCTAAGCCCACCATAGGAAGCAAGCATAGGAAAGACACGAAAAGCATGCAGTACCAGGAAAGCGTTGGAAGGCGTGCCCAAATTAGTGAGAATAACGAAGCAAGAAGCAGCGATTGGTGGAAGAAGATGGACAGAAGCAAGACCTCCCACGACGCCCAGGGAGTGTCCAAAGCAGGGCCGTAACCAGGATTTTCCCAAGGGGTGGGTAATGACCAGACCATATAAAATGTGCCTAAACTAAAAAAGTGAGGGCGCGCAGCACCCGAGCTTCGGGCTGGGGGGTTTGGGGTGGTGCGCCTAAGCGCCCCCCAACAGGGTCTGGGGCGGAGCCCCAGAAACTTTGAAAAATACGCGTTTTATATGCTGAAGAAACATTAAAAATTAATGTTTTTGGACCACGTTTTTGTTATAATTTGCTGAAAAATGTGGCATAATCCAGCTTAAAACTACAATTATCTCATATTGAAACATTTCCACAAGAATATTTACATTTCAGTAAATCTAACGCAAAATTAAACTGAGATATTCAACATCCAAATATACATTTGTCTTATTTAAACACCTCCATTCAATTCAATAACGCTTATTGTCAAAATTTATTCTCACTCATTCTACGCAACTAAATGATGAACTCTAAACGACGATTTTGCTGCTTAGCAAACAAATCTATAACTTCTTCAACATCCAGGTTCACGTTTCGATTTATGTACAATTGCGCTAAGCCGTTCAAGCGATCTTCACCCATTGACGCTCGTACGACTCGTCAAAGACTTGAGGGACCCAATCAGACGTTTCAACATCGACTGTATCAACTGCGTTGGTTTCGTCGTTATCAACTGCGCTGGTTTCGTCGTTATCAACTGCGTTGATTTTGTCGTTCTCATCCGTTTCTGCTACGCTCGAATCGTTATTTTCAACCGGACAATTATCGACACGATTTTTTTTTAAAAATACATCTAGACTAGTTTGATTTCGCTTCAGACTAGAATGATTGTGCTTCATTCTGAATTGAATACACTTTAAAAACTGTTAGGGAAATGAGTGGTGAACAATATTATTAAATAAAATAGTGATTCTATACACTATTGTTAACACACAAAACAATTGACAAAATTGAAAAATTTATTCAATCGCCAAGGGGTGGGTAATTACCCTCCCTACCACCCCCTTAAATACAGTCTTGGTCCAAAGAAGCCGTATTTAAAGAGAAGCAAAGCATGATTTAGGCAGTTCATATCGAATTTAAATTTTTGAAATTAGTTTTATTTGCATGCATCGCACCGTTTTATTTGCAAGCGATTTGTGTATACGAAAGCAGTTAAACCGAGTCCGTTTTATTATTTGCAAGCCGAACGCACGTTGTCCCTTTAATTGTTGTCAACGACCGAAGTGGCCATCGATTGTCATTTCGTATCGCCCCTCGTTACCATATCCCGCACCCTTGCCTACCATAACCATGGTCCGTTTTAGGATAAAGTAAAGTACTTCTAAAACTGGTCGTTACAATGGATACGGGTATATATGTATGTGAGTAATATGTATATGATATTCAAATTTGATACAACAATGTATTTTGCTATCAGAATATCGATATCAAAAATGGTTATGATATTGAGTATCAATATCAAAAAAAAAATACCCAAATATAAAAAATCAGTTTTTGATACGTTAACTTTGCACTAATTTTCTCGAATTCATTGTGATGTAATATTTATTTTTCACGTCTTCATTCACCATTACTTTACAAGTAGCATTCTGATAGAAAAGAGATATTTTTGGCTGAACTGGTTGAATCTCGCTTGTACAAGTTTTGCATTTTTCGAAACTTTTGCATTTGTTTTTGTTGGGAGTAGTAAGGCCGGCCCCTATAGGTCGTACGCTTAAGGATACTCCTATCTTTTGTGTACGACCTATAATTTGTCACTTTTGACCGATTTATAGGTTGTACAGTAAACATACACGATCGGCTTTTCGTGGATTTACAGGTCGTACAGTAAACATATACGGTTAATTTCTTCTTCGATTTATAGGTCGTACAGTAAACATATATGGTCGATTTATAGGTCGTACGGTTAAAAATGTATGTTCTAGAGTTACCATAATAGTAGAATTATCGTAATTTTTCGATTATGGTAATAAATGTGTTACTGTGGGTAGAAAAGGAAAATCAATGATGAACGCAAAAAGGAAAACTAAAATGAACAAAAAAATGGAAAAGAAACAAAAAGAGATTGTGTGTAAAAACGGCTTCCCCTCTGGGAAGAGGAAGCCCTCAAAAATTTGCACCCCGGACCCCCTTTGTCAAAAGGGTGCCACCTGCAGGTGTAAATATATTTCGGAGGTCCCATTTTCTGAATGATCGTTCAAGTCAACAAATGTCAGAACGGTCAATCTGGTCAGTAATGGTCTGTTTAATGGGTAAAATCTCGAGAGAGTCATTACGCGATGAAACATTATCCTTACGGGTGCATGCGTATAAATTTTGATGTTCTGCCAAAAATGACCAAGAAGGTCTTTTATAAAAATGACCAGAGCGAGCTGGCCGTAAAAAGTATGTAGACAAATAAGGTCTTTTATAGAAAGATGACCAAACGAGCTGGTCCTAAAAAGCGTGTAGAAAATTTGGAGAGTTGACGTACAGTAAAGGATACAGATTCGGGAATTACCGTAATAGTAGAATTACGGTAAATTTTTCTATTATGGTAATGGAGGAATTAGGGTAATAGATGTGTTACTGTAGATGAAAAAGGAAAACATAAAATGAACAAAAATGGAAAAGAAATAAAAAGTGATCGTGTGTAAAAATGGCTTCTCCCGTGAGCAGAAGAAGCCTTTCAAAAATTTGCGCCCCTGGACCCCCTTTGACAAAAGGGCGCCACCTGCAGGCGTAAATATGCTCGGAGGCCCCATTCCTGAACGATCGTTCAAGTCAATCTCAAACGGTCAAATTGGTCAGTAATGGTCTGTTTAATGAGTAAATTCTCGGGAACCTCATTACGCGATGAAACATTATCCTTACGGGTGCATGCATATAAATTTTGATGTTCTGCCAAAAATGACCAAGAAGGTCTTTTATAAAAATGATCAAAAAATAGTCGTAAAAGACATGTAGAAAAAAGAAAAAATCTTTACATATCAAAAAGAAAAATTTTTAATTCGATGCAACATTCTACTTTATTGTAAAATTATTTAGTCCAACCATAAGGAAATGTACAAAAATTACGTTTCAAAATACGTTTATCATATACTATACGAAATTTTTTCAAAGTTTTACGAGTAACAACTTTACGATCTTGCTGACGCTCTATACGGAGACTATGTACATCTACTTTTTCTTTTCCATTGTTTTTTACAAAAGCAAAAACCATTCGACGAAGCGAATAAAAATTAACTTTTTTCATAGTATCTGATGACAAAGTGGTACCGCGGACTTTGATTACGTGAGGGTATTGGTCTGTAGAGGGACTGAACAACCTGTAGGTGTAATTTTTAGGACCTCCACTAACAAATTCGGTAATGTAAGATCCACAACCATATTCACGTAACTCGTCAGTCATTTCACCAAGACACCAACCAGTGGGTACTTGATATTGTTGTTTGTCAACTGTTGACAGGTAAATAATACTATCCGTGTCAAAATACAATACTGGACTTTTTAATCGCTCAATGTAAGAATATAACTTTAATCAAGCTTGAGCCGTTGTATAAGCTGCAATAACAGCGTTAGTATTTCCCATGACTTCGGCAAAATCATCATGTTGAGAATATGTTGTTGACACCAATTGTTCATTGATTAGTCTAACATTCTTAATAATATTGGCGACATTCATCACAAGTTCAAAATATTCTTTGGGTGCATTGTGGATAACAGTCTTATCCATATTGTTTCGTTGACCAAACTAAAAAAACATAAAAATAATTAAATGAAATACAAAAAACTATGCATAGTTACTTTTCCCCAGAAAGAATTTAGCATTAATTTAGCCGAAGCCCTCTTTCCAGGATTTTTAAAAATTTTTGAAGATTCCAATGAAATTTCTCACGATTGTAGACCTCCATCTCGTATTCTCGTTTTTGCTCATCTGTCTGAGCTTTAGCAGGATAGCCTTCACTCTCCTATAAAAATTACAATCAAATTCTGTCACATTTACATAATATAAAATTTACTAGTTTCATTTTCATAAAGGTATTGACGTATTGAGCAAATAAACCACCAGTGGGGTTTTTGGTTGGATGATATTGCTCAATATTATCACCCTTATTAATGATATGTAGTTTATGATGTCCATTACGATACAAAAACTGCATTATAAATTGTCCATCGAATCCTCGAGAATTATGCGCTATTGCAGTAATGTTTTTCATACCTTTTGCAAAAAGGTATTCACAGAAATCATTTAGACATGTAGATCCTTTGAAAATACGTTCGCGTTGACCGCATGTATTGCAGCAAAAATTTCACTCGTTTTGACGACACTGATCGCATACAGTATGGACAACACATAAATTTGGTTCATGTTCGAACACATCCCCTAATTCGCTTTGTCGTAGAATTTTTTCCTGTGTAGTCTCAAAATCATAAAAAACAAATTTTTGATTAACAGGACATTTATCCGTAATTCCTGTTTCATTATCATCTAGACACTCATCCTCATCAACATTTGTTTCAAATATATCTTCTTCCTCTTCAATTTGCTCGCTACCAACAGGTTGCATAAAACATAAATGATCTAAAATAAAAATTTTCAGTTAAAATAAAATAAAATAAAATAATTACACCATATCTAATACCTTTTTTAGGTACGCTTTTCTTGCATGTTTTGCATTCAAAATAACCGCAATTATGAGGATTAGAATGTGCTCGTCGAACCAGTGTATCACATTGTTCGCACACTTTGAAACGATCGCAAATAGATAAACCTGTTTTTTGACGTTTAGATTGACCTCTTTGAGTAAAAACAAGCTTGTGTCGAGCAAAACACTTATCGTTTTTAAAATATCGCAGACAATCTTTGCATTTTCGAGCATTAAATTGATTACATGGGGGTGTATTGTAACACAGAGGACAAACGTTTCTGCATCTGTGTTCCATTTTGTTGTTGTAGGCCAGATGGCAATGAGGACAAAAGTAGCTGCAGTCAAAAAATCCAGGCATCTTTGTAATGACGGAGTAATGGTTATAATGGTGGTAAATATTTAAAACATGCGTTGCTTCAGGTCCTTAAAACTCTAAATACGTACACAATAACAGAAAAATAAAAAACTCTAACCTCTAAATATTAAATCTTTAAAGCGTTCTCTGCTAAAAACTTTGATTTGATAATCGGGTAATAAAACAGTTTGCAATTGTTCCCACTGATGAAAACCGCAAGCTCCTTGATGATTAGCTAAGCCTGCTAAGGTCATCAGTTCTCTAGCAACCTTTGTTTGCAGCAGATGTGACTTGTCAGACTTTCGAATACTTTCCCATTTGTGCTCAGCATTCTTATCTTTTTTATGAATGTAAGCTCTAGCAACAACTAGAGCTCTAGCAAAACATAAATCATCCGTGTTGTTGATTTGAATAATACAGCGTTTATCTTTTAGAAAATCATTATGCTTTAAATATTGATGAGCATTGTGAATACCTTGAATAAATAAATAAATAAAAATCTTACATAAGTAATTTTAATTAGCTTACCGCTACCCGCAGGTGGTGTTACAACAATGATACGAATTGTAGACTGACGACTATCAATTTGTATTTGCTCGTTTGATTGAAGAACAGGGTTAAGAGTGTTTACAATCAACTCTCCAGTTAAAGCATGTTTCAGTCTAAAAAGTATCAAAACACAACCTTTCGTCAAATCTGGATGGTCAAAGGAAAACCCTATAAATGCATTATCAGCGACATTCTCAGAAATTCGCTCTACTATACGTTGAAATGTTGGCACTATTTGAGCATTTAAATCATCCATATGTTCTGTATTACGAAAGTTCACAGAGTACTCGCGACCTTCGGTATTAAAACACCTAATATTTACAGTACTGGGTTGACCTAGTTCGAAAAAATCATCCGCAACAAAAGATGCATTCGTTACACCTCCACTACCTCCACCACCACCACCAATTTGAGCTGTTTCATAAATTTCTTCCTCATCAGAACTGTAAGGCGTATAACTTTTGTATTGATCATCTTCATCATCATAATCTAAAACAGTTCCTTCTTCTTCTTCTTCTTCTTCCAAAATATTATTATTATTATGGAGTGTTTCTTCTTCTTCTTTCTCAGAGGTAATATTCTCTGAAGACTCATTCACTATTGTTTCATCATCTTCATCAGAAGTAATATCTTCTAAAATTTCCATAGGCATGTCGTCTTCGTCCGAAGTAATATCTTCATAAATAGGTTTCATTATAAAAATTATCTAAACTAGAAAATATAAAAACTATAAAGTAGAAAAATAGAAAACAACCTATTCATCAAAAACTTATACAGTAATAATAATAGAAAATTTTTATAAATCAGCAAAAACTATTAATTTTATGGTAGAGATTTAATTATTGTTTACGAGGTTAATGTAGTACTTTTCTTTTTTATGATGGGAAAGCTTTAAGGACCTCTATAACTCATGAACATGTGCCCATATCATTTCTTTAGCTTATTTTATTAGCATATAACCAGTTAAAACCAGTTGAAAACCTGTTTTACTGTACAACCGTAGTATTTTTGTTTTGATTCTTGAAGCTATAAAATAACTGTAATAGCTGCTTATAACCCTGTTGCACCATCTTTCCTTTTTATGTGGAAAAGCTTTAAAGACCCTTATAACTCATGCGCACGTGGCTATATTGCTTCTATAGCTCTGACCTTGATAATTACTATAACACATAAAACACATATATTTTTCTGGCTTTGATCTCAAAGGTTACCATACAGCATAAACACATTTTATTTTATTTTTGTAGAACATAGCTCCTCCTCCTCTCATATACTCCTCAGAATAGTAGAATACTGTAGGATATATGTCTTGAATATTTATTATGCTTATAACTCCTCCTCTTACAGCTATAAGCTATATATCTTGGTTATTTTATTATAGCTATAACCTCCTTTTACTCTAAAATTTTGAACACTTTATACATTTATCTGTTTTGTTGCTACAAAAACTACTCCCTTCTTCTCTCTCTCTCTCTCTCTCTCTTTAATATTTCTTCAAGAATTTTCAAAAATGGAACACCAGTTTATGTTAGACGAAAACATGGCATTATTTGTAGTGGTTGAAGGTAGATACGTGTCAATCTATTTTCGTAACGTCCACCCTAAAACAAAAGAGGTGTACAGTCGTGGATTCAAGCTCATTTTACCACAATACGGTATACTAGGTCGCAATGTCAATATTATTGAAAAGACATTTTCACATGGAGGTCGATGCGGCATCAACCTTGGTTATAAAATGCTGGTCGAGAGCGACGGGGTTACAGTACGATTTAACAATTTGTTTAATGGAATGACATGGTGTTTATCTAAAGAAGTGAGTTGATATATGAATTCTTTCTTTCTTTCTTTTAAAATATAATGTTTTATTCTTTAGCAATTTTGGCGCTGGACCAATATGATACATGAGATAGCGCCAGCTATTTCGAACGAGTACAACGCTTTAGCAGCAAATTTCCAGCTAGCAATAAAACGCAAAACAAACGAAAACGACGACGTAGCTGGAAAAAATGGTTCTACCCCGAAAATCGTTAAAGAAGAAGAAGAAGTCGGTGCAGATAAGAAAATTATAAAAGAAGAAGAAGGGATTCATGCTACAAAATTCGCCGGAGAACAAAGCAATGCTCGTGAAGATCAAAAGGAAGCTAGTGTTCAAATGTCGTTTATTAATGATCTCTTCATCAACTGTTTCAATGATCCTGACTACGATTCAACGTCGGATACCAATTCGTTAGAAGCCGAAACCAAGCGTATTTGTGAGTTACGTGTTCCGGGTTTAGATATTCCATGGTTTGTTGATGAGCAAGTAGTAAAAGGTGAAAAATTATTTATAATTATATGTGCTGAGTTAGTTATACAAGACATCTTTAATGGGTGTATTTTTGATTGTTATTGCGCGAAAGAGGTAGGAATTGTTGAGGATCATCAGTGTCCAGCTCGTAATTCCATATATAATATCGCAATTACACCAACAGTTAATCGTTTATATGAAAAGATGGGACTTATCATTGACTGTTTTGAATATGTTATAGGTGCAGTTCAAGGTTATTACTGTCTTCGCGCTTTTAAACAGATGATTGACATATTTAGATGTATACCACTTACAAGTACTGGCCATAAAATTCTTAAGGATACTGTAGCTAGTTTTATTGATGAAGGTTATCATTATGATTTTGATGATGCTGTTGTTATCAAAACACTACGCGATTTTATTAACAGTAAATTGTAACAGTTTTGCTTACATTCATTCATTCATTCATTCATTCATTCATTCATTCATTCATTCATTCATTCATTCATTCATTCATTCATTCATTCATTCATTCATTCATTCATTCATTCATTCATTCATTCATTCATTCATTCATTCATTCATTCATTCATTCATTCATTCATTCATTCATTCATTCATTCATTCATTCATTCATTCATTCATTCATTCATTCATTCATTCATTCATTCATTCATTCATTCATTCATTCATTCATTCATTCATTCATTCATTCATTCATTCATTCATTCATTCATTCATTCATTCATTCATTCATTCATTCATTCATTCATTCATTCATTCATTCATTCATTCATTCATTCATTCATTCATTCATTCATTCATTCATTCATTCATTCATTCATTCATTCATTCATTCATTCATTCATTCATTCATTCATTCATTCATTCATTCATTCATTCATTCATTCATTCATTCATTCATTCATTCATTCATTCATTCATTCATTCATTCATTCATTCATTCATTCATTCATTCATTCATTCATTCATTCATTCATTCATTCATTCATTCATTCATTCATTCATTCATTCATTCATTCATTCATTCATTCATTCATTCATTCATTCATTCATTCATTCATTCATTCATTCATTCATTCATTCATTCATTCATTCATTCATTCATTCATTCATTCATTCATTCATTCATTCATTCATTCATTCATTCATTCATTCATTCATTCATTCATTCATTCATTCATTCATTCATTCATTCATTCATTCATTCATTCATTCATTCATTCATTCATTCATTCATTCATTCATTCATTCATTCATTCATTCATTCATTCATTCATTCATTCATTCATTCATTCATTCATTCATTCATTCATTCATTCATTCATTCATTCATTCATTCATTCATTCATTCATTCATTCATTCATTCATTCATTCATTCATTCATTCATTCATTCATTCATTCATTCATTCATTCATTCATTCATTCATTCATTCATTCATTCATTCATTCATTCATTCATTCATTCATTCATTCATTCATTCATTCATTCATTCATTCATTCATTCATTCATTCATTCATTCATTCATTCATTCATTCATTCATTCATTCATTCATTCATTCATTCATTCATTCATTCATTCATTCATTCATTCATTCATTCATTCATTCATTCATTCATTCATTCATTCATTCATTCATTCATTCATTCATTCATTCATTCATTCATTCATTCATTCATTCATTCATTCATTCATTCATTCATTCATTCATTCATTCATTCATTCATTCATTCATTCATTCATTCATTCATTCATTCATTCATTCATTCATTCATTCATTCATTCATTCATTCATTCATTCATTCATTCATTCATTCATTCATTCATTCATTCATTCATTCATTCATTACAGTTTGTATGTTTTAATTAGCTATAGTTTGCTTGCTTATGTAATTGCTTACGTATTTGCTTGTTATATAATTTCATACATACATTGCGCGTATATTTTGCATACAGTAACGCTATTCTATTTTATATAATCATCTATCTATCTTTATATTTTACATGTGCACTGTTTTATATTGTAATTTTGATAATTATGTAACATTTTGTTTTGAATAATAATAAAAATCATTTTAAAAATTGTTCAAGTAAAAAAGTGGTTGGTTTTTGTTGTTGTCAAAAAGAGATGTCAAATGATGATGATGAAAAGTTTTATATATGGAAACATCCATTTAGCTGTATAGTTTCTGCTCCAACAAAATCAGGAAAAACACAATTTGTTAAAAAACTTGTAATTTTTGCTAAAGAAATGCTTCACCCGGCTCCTGTGAAAATTTATTGGTGTTATTCGGAATGGCAAGAAGCTTACGATGAATTAGTTCAGAAATGTTCTTATGTAGAATTTATTCAAGGTTCGCCTGATTTGAATGAACTTCAGAAAAGTAAAGATACACCTAAATTATTAATTATGGATGATATGATGCAAGAGATGAAGAATGATCAAAGTTTAACTCAACTTTTTACTAAAGGATCGCATCATTGGAATATATCAATTATACATATAGTTCAGAATGCCTTTTTTGATGGAATGCGTAAGAGTAGGATAAACGCTCAATATTTAATTCTTTCAAAAAACCCAAGCGATAGATTACAAGTCCGCTCACTGGCTCGACAGATTTTTCCAACTACCTCAAATTATTTCATAGAGGCGTATGAGGATGCTACTAGTAAACCATACGGTTATTTATTAATAGATCTTACACAGACATGTCCTGAAAAATATCGACTTAGATCTAATATATTCCCCGACAATGATCATATGATTTTGTATACACCTGAATGATTCATCATTTTTACAAAAAACTTTATACAGGTTAGTCGGATCCTATTATTTTAGCGATATGATATACAGTAAACACATTTTTTAAACACTCTCGCTGTGATCCTTTTCATAGCTGTTTTTATTGTATGGGTACAATACCCTTTTCAATTTTATGAAAATGAAGAAGAACCTGTAAATGTTACAGATTTTACGATACCAAACACAAAAAATGTTACAGATCAGAAATTATTATTATTACGGGAAAATTATAAATTACATATAATACCCTTACTACTTTATGTAGAAAAAATTTTACATTGTCCTCAGAATGACGGACAATTTATGCAATTACGAGCGTGTTTCAAAATATATATTTTCAATCCTGTTGTATTTTCTTGTTGTAGTCGAAGCAGTAAATTTCAAAACTTGTACATCAATGGAAGTAGATTACGATATATTGATACGATAGCTTTATTACATAATCAGAAAAAAATATTATACCCTTCATCAGTCTAGTCGAGAATTTTGAAGAGGTTGGTCGTTTTTCTATAATTCGTTTGTTTTGTGACAATTACGATGTCAGCTACATTTGAAGTTTTTGTCAGAATGGTGCAAAATAAAGTAAAAGGTAAAAATTTTATATCTCTTTTTGTTCTTCTTTAACTATTTATTAAACTATAGTATTTTTATTTAAGGTAAAATACTAAACAACAAACAGAAACGCGAAATAGCTGATTTGTTTTGGACTCCTTTCTCACCCGAAGCCAAGATTTTTTACAAAGACATAGCTAAGGCGTGCAACCATTTACGGCGTGAAGTTGGTTTACCTATGGGACGTAAAAAAGTTACACAATTTTGGTGTTTTGCTAGATTATTACTGACGGAGTTGGATATGGTCGAAACTCACGCTATTTTTGTAGAAGATCTTTTTTTAAAACTAGATACAGCTCATAAACTATTTTTTATGAATATGAATAATTTGTGTGCTTTTTCTAGACGCGAAGAGTTAAATATCGTCATACAAAATGAAGCTTCATTACTATCTTAATGTAATACAATAAATATTTCAATGTTTACTCATCATTTGGTCATTATTGTAAAATTTTTTTGTACTGTACGGTCTTTTTTGTATGGCTTCTAGATTAAAGAAATATATTCAGGAGCTCAATGTGTTGAAAAATTCAAATCGTGTTCAAAGATGTGCTTTTCTTCAACATTCTTCCTCCGATTTGATCTGTTGTATATGTGAAATTTGTTTGAACATTTTGAACGGTAATATTCCTATTAATTCAAACTTAAAAAAGAAATTGGCCAAACATAAATTATTGCTCAGAGGTTTAGCTACTAGACACGAAAAAAACAAGAAAAAAGATTTACATAATAAACGTGTAAGAATTGTTCAAAGTGGTTGAGCATTTTTACCTCTAGTACTACCCGTTTTATTATCTACATTAGCAAGTTTTGTTACAGAGAAATTATTATAGAATGAAATTTGCTAATAAATTTGCTCTTATACCTCAGGAGGTTCTGAATAAACTGAATAACTCTCAGGTTTCTTCTTCTTCGATGATGACGAGTTCAAATGAAAAGACAGGTATAGCTAAGCAAGTTGACATGTATCGTAACGAGCTAGAGCGCATTTTGAAAGATAATACGTTAACACCTGAAGAACAATACAAAATGTACTCGCAACTATTTTCACAATATTTAACTTTTGAACATGAAAAGGCTCAACCTATCACAGTGATTTTAAAACAAAAAGTTATTGATAACGAAGAAGATGAGAAGGATAGTGACGATTTGAAACAAAAAGAAAAAAATTGGTTGAACGATGAAAAGTTACTTAGCGGTATTCCTAAACAGTTTAAACGCTCGGCATCCTTATTATTGGAGCATGTGCGACGTAACCCTAGTATAAATGTTAATAAGCAAGGTGAAGTATTAATTGATGGAAAATTAATTGAAGGATCACATATTATTGATTTATTACATGATTTGTCTCGTAAACGTTCAAAAATTACGCAAACGCTTGGAGTAGATGAGTTTGTTAATGCTTTGAAAAAATATAATGTACCATTAGAGGCTATAGGAAACCCATTACGTAAAATGTTATTCACTTTACCTCGGAAACTCTCCTACCATACACCTCCGGAAGAATCAGATGATCATGCAGTTAGTAGTGTCAAACGGTTGAATAAACCACTTGTGAAAGGTGTTGATTTATTTTCAAGTGGTGCCCAGGAAGTTCTTTAATAAAGGAAACTCGATAGAAAAGAAGATACAGCGCAAAGCTAGAGCACTTAGACGGTATACTCCTTTGTACTAGAGCGATGAACACCTTACTTTCGAAATTATACAAAAATTTACACGGAAATCCCTCAGCTTTTTCTAGTATTGAAAAATTATATGCTGAAGCTAGAAAGCACCGTAAAACAATTACACGTAAAAATGTTAAAGATTGGCTTTCAAAACAAGATAGTTATACTCTACATAAACAAGTCAACAAAAAATTTTCACGTAATCGTATTTATGTTACAGCTATGGATCAACAATGGGAAATTGATTTGGCAGATATGTCTTCTTTAGCAGATTTTAACGATGGATACAAATTTATGCTTACATGTATAGATGTATTAAGTAAATACGCATGGGTTGAACCCTTGAAATCAAAACACTCAAAGAATGTTTGCGATGCTTTTCAAAATATTTTAAAAAGAGGTCGAATCCCTTGGAGAGTGCGCAGCGATGAAGGAAAAGAATTTGTCAACAAAGATTTCCAAAAATTATTGAAAACTAACGATATACATTTTTTTACTTCTCAAAACGAAGACATTAAATGTTCAATAGTGGAACGGTTTAATAGAACTTTAAAAACTAAATTATTTAAATATTTTACAGAGTTTACCACTTATAAATGGATTGATATTTTACCCGCAGTTGTTTCCAACTACAATCACTCTGTTCATAGATCTATTAAGGAAAAACCTATTAATGTAGATTATTCTAACGAAAAAATTATATGGCAAAGACTCTACCCTGAAAGATTATACACTAGAAAGTCTAAGATTGATATAGGAGATTACGTGCGAATTAGTAAACATAGAGGTGTATTTGACAAAGGTTATTTACCTCAATGGAGTGAAGAAGTTTTCAAAGTAAAACATATTGTGAAGACCCGAAATCATATACTTTATACAATTCAAGATCTGGAAGGTGAAGATATAGAAGGACGTTTTTATGAAAAAGAACTACAGAAAATCGATTTTAATCCTAATATCAAAGAATACAAAATTGAAAAGGTTTTGAAGACTAAACGATTACCAGATGGTCAGAATAGAGTACTTGTGAAGTGGTGGGGTTATCCTGAAAAATTCAACAGTTGGATTTTAGAAAAGGATATACAAAACGACGACGACGATGAAGATTACGATGAACAACTTTGAATTGACATATTATGCGCAACAAGATGAGCTATTATCACAAAATTTTTTAGGAGTTTTTGCTTGCGATACTCTACCGAAGATAGCTAAAAGACCCGCGGCTTTAATTGCAAACACCGATACATCTTTTCAAAAAGGAAGTCATTGGATAGCTATGTATTTTGATAATGCTAACTCTGTATATTATTTTGATTCTTATGGCTTACCACCAGTTATTCCTGCTTTTATAAATTATATTAACAAAAATGCTTTAATAATATATACAAATAAGAAACATTTACAAAATTTTAATAGTAGGGTTTGTGGTATATATACTTTATATTTTTTGTATTATAAAGTGCGACATGTTCCTATGTATAAAATGTTTAAAAGTTTCAGTAACACAAATTTTATTGCGTCGTCTCCTAGTAGTAAAACGGAGTTAGATTTATTTACCATACCTCCAACACAAGTTGCTATTCGTAGAAGTTTTTGGTCTGAAATTCAGTTACAAAATCCTTGTACTAATGAAGGACCTTACGAGTTTGTTATTTCACCTGATTCATATATGTTGAACTTATCAAAAAATTTTATATATTTTACTATTCGAATTACGAAAGCTAATGGCGCTGCTTGCACTTTAACAGCAGACGCCAACAATAACCTTACTGGAAATGTTGTAGCACCAATTAATTTGATCGGCAAAACATTTTTTAAACAGATCAAGATGTACTTAAATGGAAAATTAATATCTGACAGGTAAGTTTTATAATTAAATGTATGTTTACCTTTTTTTAATTTTAACATTTTAACATTTCAGTGGGGATAGATACGCTTACAGATCTTATTTGGAAATGGAATTGAACTATGGTCGTGATGCTAAGTCGACACATGTTGCAGCTGCTGGTTATGCTTTTGAAAATGGCGATGTTCTCGATATAAAGAAAAACAAGGGTGCTTTGGAAAGAGTTCAGATGTTCAAAAACAGTGCAGTTGTTGAATTAATGGCTCCTATACACGCCGATCTATTTATGCAAGAACGTTTTCTATTGAATCAATGTACTTTGAAAATTGATTTATACAGACATAGAGATGATTTTTGCTTGCAAAAATTTATATCTACTGACAACGAAGCTTATAAAATCGAGGTTGAAAGCATGTCTCTATTTATTAAAAAAGTTGAAGTTGCGGATAATATCAATCTAGCTATTGAATCCATGTTACAAAATACAGCTGCAAAATACCCTATTCGTCGATGTCATGTTACAAGTCTATACATAACAACTAGTCGTCACTCAGCTCCTCTGAACTCATTGTTCACAGGTCCTTTACCTCGTCGTCTCGTTGTGGCGCTCGTTGATGGTTCGGCTGCTAGGGGTGATTATAATCAAAGCCCCTTCAATTTTAAGCATTTCGGATTAAACAAGATTAAAATAACAAGTGGTACTACAACCTTACCTACAACACCATATATGCTAAATTTTAAAGAAAACAAATATTTGCGCACTTTTGTACAATTATTCGAGGGTGTAGGAATCGGTACAGATAACAAGGGTAATGAAATTACTCGAAATTCTTTTACAACGCATAACACGGTTTTTGTTTTTGATTTGACTCCTTGCAGTATGGATGGTAATTTTTGGGAACTTGTACGTGAAGGAACCACTAGTTTACAGATGAATTTTGGAGAGGATATACCAGATGGCGGTATTGAAGCACTTATATACGCAGAATTTGACTCTCTCGTAATGATTGATAAAAATCGTGAAACCTTTACAGATTACAGTATTTAAATATGTTATATTTATATGTACATTTCATCTCATTTTTTTATAATAAAAAATCACTTATAGTTGTTGTTTATACACTCCTTCTCTTTAGCTATTGTTTAGAAATATTCTTTCAATTTATTCCTAATTATACACAAACTTCCTTTTATTACTCCTTCTTTTCTTTATTTTCTCCTTTAATTCTACAGTACTATGTAATTATCTTTTACGTTCCTTTAACCTTAAGGCCTGTTTGTGCATATTCTCTACATACCGTTTACTCATACATCTCTAAATATCTGACTACAGTAAACCCTTTTTTATATTCCAGAAGTTGACACACACACATTCATAGTAGAACTCTAAAGAAATTACCTTTACTATTAAACGCAATAAATAAAAAATTTTATTAATTTTAATTCAATTTCATTTATTTGAAACAAAATATATATATACAAAATTTAAAACAAAATAGAATAAATTATACATATATACAAAATTTAAAAACAAAATAAAATATACATATATACATCCACCTTCGCCGCCGCCACCGCCGTCGCACCCCACGCTAGAGGTTTCACGCGTATCTACTAAAATTTTTACAAATTTTAATAACTATTTTAGTTAAACAAAAATTTTTACTCTAATATATCATTTAACTGTTAAGTAATAGGTACAAGATCTATCAATAGTCTTTATTTATCATAAAATTTTATCGTATAAAATTGTGTAAATATTTGAAAACTTCTAGAATATTCTAGAAATGTTCTTTGTTAAGTTTTAAACAACTTAGCTATACACCATACATTAATATACATGAATTAAAAATCAGTAACATACAGCAGTTAGCACATTTTAGCCTACGCATATTTATCTTGAAATATTGTAGTAAAAGCTTATAATAATAATAATTTTTACTCTCATTAAATATAAAATTTATATGTCTACAACGTGTTTTAACTATAACATCTGAACTTACTAGAAACGCGGCAGCGCTAGTTTTACCCTCTCCTCGACGTAGCGACCATCGGCGTTTTCCCATTCAGCCCTCGCACCTGGGGAGGGGATATTCCACAGGTGGGAGGCTAGGTGGCCGTCGACCAGCGAAGGGTTTTCAAACATCCGGCGTAGACGTTTCATAAAACCCCAAAAGGGTTTCTGTCTAGCCGGATATTCAACCCCTCGCTGGCTTTTCCACCAGCTCTTGAAGTCCGTCGAGGCCTCCTCCCAAAAGACGGACGCCCACGCATCAATGTCGACCGTCGTTAAAAACGGCTCTAAATTAATAATAATAAAAGAGTATACATATTAATTTTAAATCAAAATATTTGTAAAATCAATGTACCGTAAGCCTCGTAGGCGGCTCTCAACGTCGAAATAAACGTAACAAATAGGGCCTCCATGGGTAGTCTCGGGTGTCACGCGCAAGTACAAAAATAAGAATGATTCTTCTTCTTCTATTTTTTCTATTTATACCTCTTTACCCTCATTAAACCTTTTCCGGTTTTTTCTGCTTTTTGGTTGAATCTTTTCGGTTTTTCTTTGAAGGTTCTATCAAAATAACAATAATCACCACCTTAATTGTTTTGGTATTGCGTCTCTTTAAAGGTTTTAGGCTCTAGGTTATTCTAGAAAACTATCAAAATAACAATAATCACCACCTTAATTATTTTGGTAAAGCGTCTCTTGCTACTGTGTTTTATAGAACCTTTGACCTTTTCTAGCATTTCTAATTGGTTTTATGATCTAAATGGCTTCAGCTGTCTAACTTTTCTATGTTTGCTCTGGGAAACACTCTGTATACAAAACCGCATCTACCTACATAAATCATCCAATATAATGTATTAATTTCCGATACGTAGAATAACGTTCATGTATTGATGATTTAGTTCTTTTCTTTTTTCTTTTTCTTTTCTTTTTCTTTTCTTTTCTTTTCTTCAAATATTTTTGAGGTATCAATTACTTTTTACATCTAGAATATTTTTCATCTCAACTGTTCACTTTTCTACATGCGCTTTATGCCCATTCTTTTGGGTCATTTTTCTATAAAAGAATTTGATCATTTACGATTTTATAAGTATAAACCCGTAGGAATAATGTTTCAAGTTTTATAGACTCTTAGAGTTTTTATATGCGGAATTGAGCATTCTGATCTAAAAGACCGTTCTAATTTGGACGATCGTTCAGTATGCAGGGCTTCCGATTAGCTTTTCTGTGAACCTGGAGACAGCGCACCTCTTATTTTGGAGCCCGAGGGCGCGTTTTTTGAAGGACTTCCTCCATGGGCGGAGGGGGTCAATTTTATAAATGAATTCTTTCTTTTATGTTTTCCATTTTTTGTTCACGTTATTATTTTTGTATTTAGGCTACAATACTTTAGTGATAAACAAAAATAAAATAGTGTTTCAAAAGTTTTATAATAAAATAGAATGTTGCATTGAATTAAAAATTTTTGATACGTAAAGATTTTTTAACTCGTCAAATTTTCCGCACACTTTTTACGACCTTCTCGTTTGGTCATCTTTCTATAAAAGACCTTTTTTGTCTACATGCTTTTTACGGCCAGCTCGCTCTGGTCATTTTTATAAAAGACCTTCTTGGTCTTTTTTGGCAGAACATCAAAATTTATACGCATGCACCCGTAAGGATAATGTTTCATCGCGTAATGACTCTCCCGATATTTTACTCATTAAACAGACCATTACTGACCAGATTGACTGTTCTGACATTTGTTGACTTGAACGATCGTTCAGAAAATGGGACCTCCGAAATATATTTACACCTGCAGGTGGCACCCTTTTGACAAAGGGGGTCCAGGGTGCAAATTTTTGAGGGCTTCCTCTTCCCAGAGGGGAAGCTGTTTTTACACACAATTGCTTTTTATTTCTTTTCCATTTTTTGTTCATTTTAGTTTTCCTTTTTGCGTTCATCATTGATTTTCCTTTTCATCTACAGTAACACATCTATTACCCTAATTCCTCCATTACCATAATAGAAAAATTTACCGTAATTCTACTATTACGGTAATTCCCGAATCTGTATCCTTTACCGTACGTCAACTCTCCAAATTTTCTGCATGCTTTTTACGACCAGCTCGTTTGGTCATCTTTCTATAAAAGACCTTATTTGTCTACATACTTTTTACGGCCAGCTCACTCTGGTCATTTTTATAAAAGACCTTCTTGGTCATTTTTGGCAGAACATCAAAATTTATACGCATGCACCCGTAAGGATAATGTTTCATCGCGTAATGACTCTCTCGAGATTTTACTCATTAAACAGACCATTACTGACCAGATTGACCATTATGACATTTGTTGACTTGAACGATGGTTCAGAAAATGGGACCTCCGAAATATATTTACACCTGCAGGTGGCACCCTTTTGACAAAGGGGGTCCGGGGTGCAAATTTTTGAGGGCTTCCTCTCCCCAGAGGGGAAGCGGTTTTTACACACAATCTCTTTTTATTTCTTTTCCATTTTTTTGTTCATTTTAGTTTTCCTTTTTGCGTTCATCGTTGATTTTCCTTTTCCACCCACAGTAACACATTTATTACCATAATCGAAAAATTACCGTAATTCTACTATTACGGTAACTCTAGAACATACATTTTTAACCGTACGACCTATAAATCGACCGTATATGTTTACTGTACGACCTATAAATCGACGAAGAAATTAACCGTATATGTTTACTGTACGACCTGTAAATCCACCAAAAGCCGATCGTGTATGTTTACTGTACAACCTATAAATCGGTCAAAAGTGACAAATTATAGGTCGTACACAAAAGATAGGAGTATCCTTAAGGGTACGACGTATACGGGCCGGCCTTACTACTGTTGGGCATTCTTAAATAGTCATACATGACTTCAATTTATATTTCTTTTTGTGTTTTTTGTTCTGCTTCCTATTATTTCATTTTGTATTTTTCTTCATTCTTTTTCTTCTCTCTTGTCAGTGTTTCTTTTTATCACATTTCTTTCCTCACACGTTTTTTATCTTATTATTTTTATCTTCCGTCTATTTCTTTATTCTCTAAAAAAATATATTTTCACAAGGATGAGAGAGTATAATGTGACAACTGTGATATTCGTTTAGCGAACTTCCAATATAAAAAACAGATCATGCGGTGAAACAAAAAAGGAAAAGAGAGATATTACAGACGATAATCATTGAATATGAAGCTCGAGTGCAACTCGCGTATTGCACCCAATGCAAAAGTTTCAATCTTACTTATTTGCATAAAAATTTTACTGAATTTTTTGTTTATTATATAACAGACACACTCTGGATGTATTTCGCTCTTTTAGGGATTTGCCCTTTTGAGTTTCGCTCTTTAGGGGCGAGACCTCAGAATTTCGTTTTCTCCGAAAATCGCTGTTTTGAAATTGGAGTTTCTTTGTTATGTAATAGAATGCTCCTGAATTGTAAAAATGAGAAAAATTAGCACACACTGTCGCCAAGATCATTTAAAAAAAGCTTTTACCATAAAATTTTTTACTCAGAAAATGGTCTAAGGCTCAAGGCATATCTTTACAAATTCTCAGTCAATTCAAGAAAAACTAGCTCCATGACACAAAACGGGTTGGCTTTGAAATGAATTGAGCAGTTTATTGCAGAACAGCAATTTTAAACATTCATTGAAAGCAGTCAAAGGCACACAAAATTTTTTCGCATTCATTTTTTCCGGGATGCACTAAAAATGTCTAACAATAAGCATATGTACACAAAATACAATATAATTATAAATTATACAAAAATAAAACAATCATATACTGTAGCTCGAATGTCTCATGATGACAAGTTTGAATTCTACTCAATAAATCGAACTGCCCGTTGATCTGAGCTGATTTTTAGAATTAGTCGCAGGCTATATCGTATACGACGGCAAAAAGGCAAATAAATTATTTTTCGATCAACAATCCCTTCGTACGGGCAACATCGAGCCGCATCTGACGGAAAATAAAAAAATGTGAATAATCGAAATCAGGCAATAGATCAACAAGATTTATCAATTGAATCAATTTATCGCGTGTATTAGAATAAAAAAGTTCCCGACGCGCTTTTTCTTGAAATTCTTGTAAATAATATTGGCAGGCAAGCAGTAGTTTGTCTTCATACGATTTTCTGTTGAACCATATACCACGAAAGACTGACTATTGCAATTCTTTGAGTAAAATAATTCTACAGTAAAAGCTTTGTCGACAGTGTTAATTCATTTTCTCATAAATTTACAAGTGTTTTATAAAAACCGACAGGTTAGGTCAAACACTAAACTGCTCACACAGATAGACATACATGAGTGGACCCAGAATCACAAATTTTCTGGTTACCTGTTTGTAAGGGAAGGCTCCGATTTTGCATTTCTTGCACTCTTGTTTTAGTTCGGCGTACGACTTCGTCGAAATCCATTTTCGCTTACATTTCGGACATTTGTACTGTCCAAAACAAGGCTTTACGCCCTGGTATGGCGTATGGGTTTCGTATGACGTTTTCTACAAGAAACAAATTGTGAGAAAATTTTCGTCACGGACTGACGCATCAATAGTTTATTTTTCTTTGCAAGTTTTCTAATAACCTATCAAGAGCTGGGTGAACACAGAAAAAATGTTCAATTACAACTGATTTTACTGTAGTTTCTTGAACAAAAATTTCGTACGCATATGCATGTACCCTGCCTTCTTGTTTAAATTTTGGGTCATTGGTAAAATTTAAACTTAAAAATGTGTTTGGAAAATACTTTCAGAGAAAATTCGCCGTTAGTTGCATGAAATTTTGGCGACCCAAGCTAAAACAATTTCGGGGCGAATCACAAAGAGCAAACTGTTCTGGATACTGTATTACATGAGTTTTGTTCGAAAACCAAAAATAGAATGAAACATGAAGTAATTCTACGCATTTGTTGAAGGACTAAAGCTATAATTCCAAAAATTACTTATTTAATAGACTTTCCTTTCAGTCCATTTTTTAGACTATAATTGAATAGCCAGTATAATAGACGCGACATGAAAGTTATATGAGCTACAGTAATTCGGCTCACTTTGGGACAATTTTGAATGTAGTGGCCGCTTTTATAACAAATGTGGCAAATATAATTTTGGGCGGGCGTCGTTTTCGGTTTTTTGCCGATTAATAAATATTGGGCGAATTCGCGGCAAAAATCGTCCGCATCGTTATGCGGCGACGGCGACGTGGACGACGACGACGCCGCAGAAAAATCGCTCGAACAAGCACTACCGGTGGAAAATGATCGCGACGGGAAACGCTGGGCTTTAAACGGCAATTGATGGAAGTGATCGACCGATGGGCTCGAAGTCGGTGAAGTCGCGTGAACCTGAAGAATTTTTGAGCCTACTTATATTACCTTTGCTATTTTTTAAAGCAAAAAATCCTAAGTAAAACAATTGTGTAAGTGATTTTGAGCTTAAATTTGTTCATTTTTCAGGAATCTATCAGAAGTGATTACACGAAAAGTCACATAAAATGACTAGTTTTGCATAAAGCTTTATTAACTAATCCGTCCTCAGTATCCTGATTACTGTAAGGCAGTCACTCAATTGGAGATGACTGATCCATAACACAGTGTAGAATGAGTCAAAAATTTATATACTTTCGATTGATCGCTGTTTTTTAGTTGACAATATTTTGATCATCAAATCATGAGGACGAAGGACGATATCTGAGAAATTCAAAGTATACTGTCATTTCGCAATGTTAGAAAACCTTTTTTACAGTAGATACCTCCGTAAAGTGATACTAAAGACTATGGTATGCATATGAAAACAACGTAGATCCTACTGTAGATCTAATATCCAGAAAAAAATTGCTGAAAGTACACGTTCTCCATAACAGTTACAGAGCTCGTGAAAACACTAACTGACATTGTTGTGATGTCGCATTACATGATCATAAAGTTCAGAACTCGGCAACAAGCTCATCGTAGACCTCCATGACATATCATGTTCTGTGACAGTGCAACTGCTACCTTTCCATAGAAAAAGGTTACAGTACATGAAAAATTTCGCAACAGTATACCCGCTTACTTTCGGAAAGCTTTCAACGTCACTGTTCGAAAAGTCGTCGAGGTAATTTGGCGCCGGAGGCGAATAATTGCACGGAAATGACGAAGTCGAAAATTCCGATCGCGACGGCGACGATGGTGAAGACGACGACGTCGTAGAAAAATCGCTGGACAAAACGCTGTCGGTCGTCGAAAAAGACGGCCGGAAAAGATGATCCGACTGCGGCGCTTGACGGAGAAAAAAATAATCGGTCAATAGGGCGATTTGAATCTCCGACGGTGGAACGATCGTCGCCGGGCGGCCTAAGATCGGACGCATCATCACTCGATTCTGGAGAAGTAGAAAGGATTAGATTGGGATCGTGTGACTTCACTAGAAAGTGAAAGCTGTCATATTTTCAGACATTAGATTGGATCGAAACAAAGAATAATGATGTCACAGCAAGGGCAGAAAAGTGGGTTGTTCAAAAACAGTGTGACGGACCATGTTACAGTAAGCGATAGCGGTATCACAGTACAGTAGATAACTCTTACTGTAATCAAGCTCATGAAACCTCAATACAATAGTTCTTGAGAATCAGAAAATTCAATATTAAATGATTGACCCAATAAAAGGTCACTTTACGGGTTAACTGCGAAAGACCATATTGCGTTGTGAGTATGAAGTTTTTCATAAAGTATCCACTGAAATTCTGTTAAAGCTACTCAAACAAACATGAAAAATTAGAATCCTACGCTGAACAAACGTGTTAACGTCAAGTATAGCGCAGTTGATGGGCGTCGGCAAGAAAAGTACTCAGGTTTTGATGCTGCTCATTCAAGGCTCCGACAATCACCAATTTAATGTACAGTAATCTTTCGGGTTTTCTTGAAATCTTTTCAAATATATTGGAAAATAAGTAATATTGTGAAAGTGCATAAAGGATGTAATCCTGCATTTTCCTCTGAACCCGTAGACTTGATGGTGCGCATCCAAGTCACGTGCCCAGACTCGTGTGGGGCCCAACCCGTAAATCCTACTAACAGTTTAAGATATATACTGCACTAAACATGAATATAGGAAGAAATGGGACAGCGAAAAAGGCGAATGGGAAAACGGGTGAACGAGGTGAACAGGGCGAAGATGGTGAACCGAGTGAACTGGTGAACAGGGCGGACGGGTGGACAGGATGAATGGATGAATACGGTGAACGGACGAACAGAGTGAACATGGATTAACAGGACTAATGGGTGAATGTTATTAACAGGGCGAATGGGTCAATAGAGGCCATGAGTGAATGCTGGGAATAGGAGAACTATGTGAATGGAGGTGAAATGGGGACAAAAAACATGTTGTGAGATTGGATAACCAATAATCTGAAGATTTTTCTGGAGAAATTCCAGTTGTTCGCTAGATCTCTCACTGCTTGAGGTCGTTTCAAAGGTAAAATTCCGATTCGGACAGTTGCTACTCATATGATCAGTCAAAAGGTCACTATGAAAATACTACTCTGTTTTTCCCATCTTTTCATATAACCGACACATCTAAAAAGAAAAAACTACCATGGTACTGCAAATGTGAAGTCGTCGTCCGATATTGAAGGTCACAGCTATTCAACTTCAACCTCTAAGATATATTTCCTCCTCGCCTCAACTTTGTGACCAGGAAAGAAAGCAGCGGTGCATGGTTTATCACAGTCCGTATGAGATTAACCCAAAGTATTTGCTTCATAATGACCAATGCACCTTCTTTATTGCATATTTTTTCCATTTTGCTTCATCCTTTATTTCATAATTAGTTTATTTGTATCTCATTTGTTCGTTGCTTTTACTATTTGTAGTGCCTCATATGATTTTTGCTTGACTTATTGCTTCCTTTTTCTTTTCTGTTTTGTTGTTTGCTTATTTGTTGTTCATTCTTCTTTTTCTTGTTTTTTTACCCTTTGCTATGCATTATTGCTTTATTCATCTATGTTTAACTTTTTTTCATTTTATTGTTTGTTTCCTTGTCATTTTCCTACTGTTTTTTTGTTTATTTCTCCATTTCAGCTGTTATTGCTTTATATTAGTCCTTGCTTGACTTCTTTTTTCGTCGTTTCATTCTTTGTTTCATTTCTTGCACAGCCTCAAGAGCAATCAACACCTGGCTGCTCACCTGGATGAATTTTCTTTTCGGCAGAATTACAAAGATAAAGATGGCAAAGTATGGGATTAGTGGTTGGACTCTGCACAACAATACGACGGCTGATGGAAGCAAAATGTGAGGACTGTATCTTTTCTGTTTTCAACATGTCCCCAAAACTATAATGATAACGAGGAACGATAATTTCAAAGTGCATCAATAAAATTTATCTGTCCTCATCACCTTGTACCATTTTCAAACGTCGAATGCTTTTCAAAACCGGTTCACCCAATTCACCCAATCCATCCATGGATGTCTTTTCTCACTGATAGAATACTCAGTGGGCGTTCACCCTGTTCACCCATTCATTCTGTTCACCCAGTACACACGTTCACCCTGTTCAGCCGTTCACCCTGTTCACCTATTGTATATGGCTTGTTCACCCCACTCACCCTGATAGGTTGGAACGTTCACCCATTTTCTCAGATGCACTAGTAGGATTTATGGGTCGGCCCCGTGAGGGACAATACTGCATGCAGCACAACAATCCATGCAAGGCTGTGCAGTCGGTGGTAGAGTAGCTACCCTCCGGTGTGCGAGAACCGTTACAATGTTCCATATTTTCATGATTTTCTGATGAACCATCGATTATATAAGAATAGAAAATTGTAAAAATACTCGACTAACCTTCAACAATTTATGAGTGGTAAATTCTACTCGAAAAACTTTGTCCAAAGGATCTTGATAACTCTACTAGTTATTTTTCGATTTAAAAAGCAGGCAATATGAACAACAAGCATTATGAAAGACATGGGCCCTTTTTTGTACCGATAAAATGCAAGTTCCCCCTGGACCATGGCAAATCTATAAATACAACTTGTCGGCGTGCTTTTTCTAATCATATTCAGAACGAAGAATGGTCCAAAAGAATCCAACACCTATCGTCTCACTGACAGAATAAAAAAGCGTTGAAATGATGCAGTACATCATTTAAAGAGATACAGTTTATACGTGTGGGGTAACGCACTCAGGTTAGATGTACTGTAAGGTATCACGATTAGCCGAGCATGAAAAACCAGAAAACTGAGCACTGCTAACTAGTGTTGATCATAGCTCATCACTTTAAGCATCTTTACTGTATAATTTTCAACTCACTCTTCTATGCCAGACGCTGTTATTAACGAACGCCATAATAAAAATTCGATGTTAAATGCAAACGTACTGGAAAATATCCAAGCAAAGGTCACACAAACGTAAAATCCACGCACAAGTAGACAGGCCGTCTCCTTTTGACCACCAGACAAACAGAAAACGAGGAAATACCTAATCTTTGCTAAAATAACTATAGGGCCCGAGAAGTGGCTATGTCAGATATACAGTAAGACACCGCCCACCGTGGAAATTTGGACCAATCATCGGTGGGCGTTACATTTCCTTCTGATCTTTACCGTTTAAGTTATGCAATAGGATTAAGACAAAACCTGTTGGAAGTCTTGGATAAATTTGCATAATGCGCAGCATAAATAAACTTCTGGGAATGTGAATCCTATGCATCCAGGCCGAAACATTTGGAAGTAAAAAAATGGGTGATCTTGATTTTTTCATCATAAATCCATTTATCAGCAGAATGAAACGTCAAAGTGCGAGTGAAAAAGAGAAGTGATCGAAATGTGAGCAAAAAAAGTAAAATTCAAGATCACATATGATAAGCATCGGTACTGGTACGTAGAGAATGGGTCTATTTCGAAGAAACAGTAAGTTAGGCGAATTTCAGGTCGAGTAAAGAGAGTCCACCACTTGATATTCATGTCGCATTGTATAAAAATTCCAAGCTAATCCAAATTATCATTTTTGTTCTAGCATACTTTATAACGTCATCCTGGACGGTGTGA
The DNA here is from genome assembly GCA_963922205.1 of Romanomermis culicivorax. Lineage (NCBI taxonomy): Eukaryota > Metazoa > Nematoda > Enoplea > Mermithida > Mermithidae > Romanomermis > Romanomermis culicivorax. The sequence continues at coordinate 62,036 of CAWUHX010000307.1, read as the reverse complement.
GAGTACCGAAATCTTGCTACTTTTCGGATTTTATCATTTTTTAGCATTTGCAAGCAGCTTTTCATACAAACAAGGTTTTTGAAAAGGAAACCGAAAAGCAACTACAGCTTCGTATTTTGTCAATTTGAACCACATGTCATATGGAGCTGAATATTGTGTGCTAACTCAACTAATCCTCAAAAATTTTTATATAAACAATTCGTCCGTAACAGTTTCGAGCTAACAGTTTTTAAAGACCGAACTTTTTTATTTTCTTATTTACAAGCATTTTACAAAAAACAGGCTAAAAATACAGCAACGATTTTGCAGCATAAAGCAACAAAATATGCTAATTTTGGAAGGGAAAGTTTATGCAAATAGGAGACCAAAATTCGGTATACTGTATCGTATTATCAAGTTTCTTTATTTCTAAAAGGCGCTCCCCTTTACCGAGAGGTTTCCTTAGACGTTATTGAGACAGGCATATATAAACAAAAGGATAATTAAGTCTAGTTTTTTGGGGTAGAGAAAAGGCAAGAGGTATAGTTTCCATCGAAAACATGCGCACAACGAAAATACAGAAGCTTTTGTAATTTTCCTTTTTGCAAAAACCTAGTTGGTGGTCGGTAGCCGGGGATTTACACGGCAGTCCCAATGGTGAAAAAAGGGACAAAGATGATTGTGCATTTCGGCACCCCTAACTTTGTACATCATAAAAGAATGGCCGAGAAACCAAGACAAAGCTATTTTCAATGACGTATTGCAGTTATTCTGACAGTGAGTGACTTCAAAATGGCGGAATGATGGCAAAAATAATATCGGAAAAGCACATCAAAAAACTAAGAAATAGAGAAAAAATACGAGAAGACGAAAAATCATGGCATATTCAGTGCTTTAAAATTGCCATTCTAATTCTTAAAATCCAATGTTGAAATTTAAAATTTCATTTCGCGACTAGTATGACTTATTCGTAAACGGCTATACAAACATTTCTCACTGGAATATAAACAAAAATTAAACCACACATGTCGCTTGCTCATTTTTGAAGAAAAGATGATGTTAATCATCAGCTGCACTTATGCTGCCCATTTTTTCTTGTTAATTCCTTTTTCGCAGCCAAGAGCCAGAGATCCATCAGACTTTTTGACAGCACACTATTCGACGACCCAGAAAAAACAAGCCACACTGTAACTGACGTTGACTACTGCGTGTATGATATACCTCAAATATATGCCTCCAAAATTGAGTAAGAGTAAAAAATTGTTTAATGCAAACAATTGTCATCAAAATATATTCCAAAATTTCATGAGTCAAATTGCGTAGTTGAAATTTCTGGATTGACGTTCCAAAGTTTTTCTCAAGATCACTGTATCAGATGAGCTTCATTGTCCATTATGACTATCTTTCTGTGATATTCTAGTCATAGGGTAGAACATTCTATCTCCGTTTCGTTTAAGCTAATATAAATAGAAACCAAGTCAGAAATTCGACTTCTTTTGTTTTACTAGTATCATAAATTCAATTAGAATGAAATATGACTGCTTTCACCCTTTCAGCACGAAAAATTTCGCTGATGGGTGGTCATAACATCCATGAAGTATCATTACTCTGGAAAAACAAGCAATTATCTGTCCAAACATGCTATTTCAGCAGTCATAAATTACACAAAGGCGAAAAAGTGACGAATTTTTCTTTGAGGTTACATATCCAAATAACAGAAAAGGAATGTGGCCGAAATAGAAATTGAGGAAAAACAAATATATATCAGACTGAATACCAGTGTCATCTGGTGGAGATTCTGAAATAGCAAATAAAATTTATGAAAATTCAGGCCGGACTGATTCCACATCTGAACATTAAAACGAGACATAGTCGCAATTTTTAGGATTGAGTTTCCAAGAGATGCCAAATACTAGATTCAAAACTAAAGTATCCCGAAATCAAGACCAGGATTCCTCTTACAATCAAGTTACAAATACGACAGTTGCTGAGACGTGTCGATGTATTTTTAGCAAAAGAAAAAAATTAATTTAGTCAGCAAGATACTGTCTAAACTCTTCAGCTTTGTTAAGTTTTCGATTCCTAATGTCAATCCAAGCATCTAGTTTTTTGCAGTATTTAATTGTTCACATTTGAGATCCCGGTAACTCTGTTCAAGTCTGAAAAATTTCAAAAAGAGTTTTTTCCATTTTTTCACAAAAAACAAACGATTACGATCAGTTCTTATAGCATCGTCTTCATCGGTACAGGAAATTCATAGTACCACTCCTCTGAGAACATCCTGTCGACATCGTGGCTGGTACGCGGCAAGTAGAAATTTTTCAATTATAGAAACAACAAAATATTACGCCAATGATCGAAGAAAAAGTTTATGCAAATTTCTGACTCGTTTTCCGGCATACTGTAGTCATGAACTAGCTTTTTTATAAGACTGACCTTCTCACAGACGCATATTGTGGGTCTGTAATGATTCAGTCACTTGTTCTGATTCGGTGATTTCATTGTCTTGATTCAGCCGTTGTCTTAATTTAGAGACATTTCTTAATAACAAATAATCTTCAATTTTTACAATATCCACCCATTTTTTTGAAATTTGGCACATTCAATTGGGAAATTTCGAAGAAAAACACCGTGCGCGATGCACGTGCCTTAAGATTGTTGACTTCCAAGAATCCTGACGCATCTGGATTTTCAAAGATGATCATTCACGCGCTCATAAACCATTTGAAATCGAATAATTGTGTTTTTCAGCAAAATTCTCACGGCTGAATCAGTGGTTGAAGCAATACGATAACTTAATTGATGCTCCGGGTGAATACGGTTGTTGAATCATTCGGTGGCTGAAACAACACACAACCTCCATCGCCAAGGGGAAAGAGCTCATTACTGCCACCAAACCCATTATCGCGACAAATTCTTATTAGCTCATTTTAAAATTTTGGCATAACTTTGTAGGTGGAAAAACCTAATCGAATATGAATGAATGCATGAATCTTAAGACTTCATATTTCTGCTGTTATTACCTTTTATTTTGAGAAGAGATTTGATGAAAACAGAGAGAGAGAGAGAGCACGACATCCCATCAAACGCACAAGAAAAGAAGATAATTTCAAAAAACCGACAACGTGACATGCCATTTTACAGTTGATAGGGAGCATACATGCACAGCATAGAAATTCTGCTGGGGGTCAGCCCGGACAGGGGATGGAATACAAATTTTTTTTCGTTATCAAGAACGAAAAAAGGTCTTCGATAGGTCTTCTAACATATCCAAGCAGCATATTCGTCAACTTATATCAGATATGTGAAATTATTTGCTCAGACTGCACTTTTAAAAGGTTACAATGTTACCTTTTCAGAATCAAGTATGCTTTGTTTAGAAAAATTGTTAAACTACAGCATCATCCCCATTTTTACGATGACTTTCTCTTCTCTCTTGCTCATTTTCCTTCGTCATCTTCTCTATCATTGCTGAGGTGGTCAAATCTACGGGGGGTCAATCAAAGTCTGCTGGGGGTCAACCTCCCCCTACGTGCATGTATGATAGGCAGTCAGGAAAGTGCAAAAGGACGCGGCCAAATATTTCAAAAGCGCAGTCAGGTGGTCGGAAGCGCAGCCGAAAGTTTCAAAAGCACCGCTGAAAATCTCAAAAAAGCAGTCAGATGGTCAAAAGTGCAGCCGTAATTTCCAAGATGTAAAAATAATATTAAAGGTGTGCGTCCCAGAAGATTTGCACTTTCATAGATGTGAAATCTGACTAATGGGATTATTTCTACTGGTTTGTGGCATATCATTTTTGTGTAAACTTTTGTGTGTGTTTACGATCTAAGGATTTTTTTCGAGGGAAGTTTTTGGGAAACTGGCTTGACGTCGATAAGATACAATGGAAAGGGAGAAATAAAAATTTCTCAGTGAATCATTCTGAAATGTCAATTTCGAATTTTGATTTCCAACTGGGGATATTACAATGTGTAGCTTATAGAGTGCAATTGAAAAATTGTTCGTTCCTCATTATATCACTTTACTCTTAAAGGAATCTTGCCTTCAAAGAATGGATTCAATGCATAATTTGCTCCACCAAAATTCACTTCAGAAAAGTGTATGTGCACTCTCAACTCCAAATCCTGTCCGCTGTATATGGCGCCATCATGGGAAATATTTTCTGGTTAATTTGCATAAAATGCCCTGGTTTCTATTTTTAGACACTGTGTGTGTGGTAATGTGAAAGTTTTTTCAACAGGTCACACCGCGGACATTGTTTCGAATTCAGTTTTGTACGACTGCAAACGCAAGGTGAACTAATTAATTTGTTTTTTGTGACGTTCTCATTAGTTTCATGCGTTCTAATTTGTGTTTCCTAAGATTTGGCAGCGCTTCTGAGTAACAGTTTTCTTATTGGCTGCGCTTTTGGACTCTATAACATTAGGGTATACACAGCATTAGCTGCGCTTTTGAACTCTATGGCCTACCAATTATACACTATTGGCAGCGCTTATGAAACACTTACTGCGCTTTTGAAACCTACAGTAGGCAAATCTGACTGTAATCGAGCGTATGAGATCTCGAAAGTTAGATCGTCAGGTGAGTGACCCGATAAACTCTCACTTATCAGCTAAGCTGCTAAAAGTTGCGATTGCAGCCAGCTTGATTTTTCCTACAGTAAACTAGCGTCAAGTAGTTTATCTCTCGTCGAATAGGACCGAAAAAGATTAAGTTCCCACGGAGAGATAAATCGCAAAATATCTAAAAATACAGCTCGTCGGCGTACCTTTTCTAATTAAGTATTCAAAAGAATGAACTAGGAGACACTTCAAGAGCACGTGAGCACCTCCGATAGCGAATGAAGAAGCAAAGAAATGGTACAGTACACCAACTAGATGACGCGTCTAGCAGCTTTTTCGAAACAACGTTGCATATTTTCTAAGTCGTTTTTTGAAAATTCTCTATGTAAAAAAATTTGCTTCAGTTCATTATTGTATCTCTCAGAAGCATGCGTGGGAGTTTGGGGATTAGACTCTGAGCGGGTAGTTGCTGATCCTCAGTAGATTTGAATGACGGAGGAAAGAATGAAGTAAAAATGATCGAGAATGATAGTTTGACAATGTTTTCAAATAAAGCATACTTGTTTCCAAGGAAGTAGCATTTTACCAAGTATGGGGAACAGTCAAAAACGACCTTGAACTTATTATGTTATTTCAAAAGGTTCGCATCAGCTAAAGAAACTACTTCCTTACCATGCTAATGAGAAAGTACTTTCCAAATGAACGCATAATTTATAAATGAGATTTCTTGGTACAGAAATTGAAACCGTTTGTCGTTTAATCGACAAAAAATGTCTTTTTTGGCATCTCTGGAATAAAGTTAATCAATCATTTGTCAGCTAACTAATCAAGTGCAAACTCAGCAAAAAATTACAAATTCTTTATGGTTAGGTATTGTAAAGATATAATTATAAATAATACTGTTTTTTTATGAATTCAAGAACCCAAAATCATTATGAAAGGAAAAAGAGTATTTTTTCCAAATGAGCCTCGAGGTGCAAAAGATGTTCATGAAAATGACGAACAACTTACGTATACAAATACCTTTTTTCTCGAGTTGACCGTAGCAGTTAGACCAAGAAATTGAGAAAAAAGATTTCGGCCTATGATGCAGGTTTATTGTCTGCTCACCTATTGCTACGAATTATTTTGCTTTCCGAGGCTCATTTGAAAATCAATAGACTATGGTCAGGATGGGCTTATGTCTCTAGAGTCAAATTTTCTGCAAAAAAACAAAATCTGGAATTTTGAAGTCCAAGTTCATATACCTGTTTTTTCTAGTTCTAATATTAAGAAAAAAATTTCTTTCAAGAAAAGGCTAGAATGCAGATACGATTTTTTTCTTCAAGAGCATAAAGCACAAAATAATATTCTGATGACAGAAGTGAAAATTTATATAAATTGGAGACTAAACTTCGGTATACTGTAGTTGCATTATATCAATTTTTCTTTTCTAAAAGACGTATAGCTTCATGGACGATTTTTTCGAGCGGCCAAATGTTGTGATGGAATTTATCTATGCCGTAATTACATGTAGAAAATGCAACATTTATTTGTACCGAAAACACCTTTCATAACACACAGACACACCACATTTTATCTTTTATGAAGGATGGTCGCTTTAATACAGTCTTCTATTCTGACACAATGTGCTTTCACTGGTGGTCATTTTTCATTATCATGTTTTCTTATAATATGCACTATTTTGACCCTATCGGCTGTCCAAAAAGCTATACTTTTATAAACATATGCATACACGGAAAAACCTTTAATTGAATCATTGCCTTTTGTGGTAGCGCTCCTGATTATGGTAGCGCTCGTGCACCCTACAGTAACAACTTCATTACGACTTGAGAATTGTTCACTTCTTTTGTTATACATTAATGTCATAAATTCAAGTCTGCGAAACGACAACTGTTTTTACTTTTCGAGCACGAAAACATATCGCTGATGGTGGTCATTCCATCCAAGGAGTATCATCACTCTAGAAAAACAAACAATTATTTGACCACACGTACCATTTCGGCAGTCGTAAATTATACAAAGACGGAAAAGTGATGAATTAACCTTTGTGCTTGTATATATCCAATAACAGAAAAATAACGTGGCCGAAAATGAAGCTGCGAAAAACTAAATGGACATAAAACTGACAATATACTGAATGAGTAGGTCATCTGGTGGGGATTCTCAAATGCCTGCAATCATGACACATTTTCGAAGCATACAAATACATATTAATTGGAGTTTTTCAAAAGGATTTTAAGGATCACAGGAAACCCTTTGGTAGTTGCGTCAGTCCTTAGGGAGATGCCTCCATCTCATGACAGTACTCATTGATTCCACATCTGAACGATAAAATGGGACACAATTGGAATTATCAGGGGTGATTCTGTAAGAGATGCAATTCTAAGCAAATCAGAATTACTGTATCCCGGAATCACGACGAGGATCGAGATTCTTCTTTTACTCAGGTCAATATAGATGCTCTTGCTGAAGCAGTATTGACAGCTATAGCATAATAAATAGCTTTAACGCGATGAAGTTTTCGCCAATAGTCTCAAAACAATATTGGAAAATTCAGGGTCAAAATCAAATGAAAAAAAATTTGTCATGCAGAGAGCATAGCATTTTAATAAAGGAACGGTTGCCAAAATGAATAATGTTGAGGAATTCGGGTCGACTGAAACAAAAAAAAGTTATTTCGGACATATATATAAGATTTTATGCAAATTCCTAGCTAATCTTGTTTTTATAGTTTTTTCACAAAAACATACGATTACGATCTTTTCATATGGTATTTCGTCGGCGCAAAAAATTCATAGTATCGCTCCTCTGGGAACATCCTGCCGACAATATGTCTGGCACGCGGGAACTATAGTTTTCATCGATATGAAAACAAGTAAATATTATGCAAATGATCGAAGGAAAAGTTCATGCAAATTTTCAAGTCGTACTTCGACATACTGTAGTTATTAAGTTTATTTTTATAAAACTAACTTTCTGGCAGGCGCCCACCGATCATGCGGTTCATTATAGACGAAAGTGAGATAGCTATGCATAAAGCACAATGAAAGACTGTTTTTGGTTCATTAATAAGTCCAGAATACAGTGCCATAACAGGTGTACAATGAGTACACAAAATGTTTTGTAATTTTTCAAATGAGAAAACAAACCTAGTTGGTGGTCACCAATCTGGAGTTATCACCCCGATTGTGAAAAGACAAAAGGGTTGTGCGGAAAGCACGTTATGTCGATGGTGAAAGAAAGATTTTCAGAAATTAACACCGATCGGTATCCATACATGCACAGCATATAAATTCTGCTGGGGGTCAGCAAGGACAGGGGGTGGAATATAAATTTTTTTCGTTCATGATTACGAAAAGAAAGGTCTTCCAACATCTAAAAATCATATTCTTGTGAAGATATGTGAAATTATTCGCTTAAACAGCACTTTTTAAAGTTTTAATGTTACTTTTTTGGAATCAAGTAAACTTTATTTAGAAAAATTGTTAAACTACAGGATAATTTCCATTTTTATCATGACTTTCTCTTTTCCCTTGCTCATTTTCCTTCGTCATTTTCTCAATCATTGCTGGGGGAATCAAGGGGTCAATCAAAGTCTGCTGAAGGTCAAAACCCACAACCCCCTCCACGTGCATGGGCTTCTGCAGTTTAGGTAGTATGGAAAAAAATTTTTTTATCTTTTTTCGTGTCATACGGGTAATTCGATGATGCTGATCACGAATATGTTATCCTTTCCGGCTAAATTTTATAAGTGTGTTCCGGGCCTTCAGCTTAATTACTGTATATGAGTTGTTTGTTAATTTTGAGCATGGATTTCTGTGACTAGTGAGTAGACATTTATTTTTCCTTCAAAATTTTCCTTAGGCTCAGGCTTAGGGTACAGCAGCTGCACCGCGCGCAGCGCTGTTGAGGCTCTTCCAAACGAAGTTGTTAGTCAAAATAGTATCAAGCGTCTGAAATATAAAAACAAAAAATTGATGAAAAAACGAAAATTATAAAATCACGATATCTCGAGTAATTTCACGATTTGGGTGAAAAGAATAACATATTCGTGATCAGCAGCATCGAATTACCCTTATGACACGAAAAAATATAAAAAAATTTTCGGTAGCACCTAAACTGCAGAGGTAACCGTGCAAGTATGCCGGTATCGCACTCCACTAATGACAAGAAGTCAGAGGAATTCAGAATATTAAAAAGCTCATCATAGCCCGACAAGTTGATGCACCATTCTTATAACACACTTATTTCAGCTTTTTATCTCTAGTTGCAATTTCCATCTTAGTTGCAGGATAAATTAAAATGTGATTGTCCATCTGAACCCACTTTAGGGAGCTTGAGAAAAAGCAAAAGTTTATACAAAGAAAGACAAGTGGATTGAGTTCAAATTTTTGGGAATGCGTTTCCCATCTTTCAAAAAACTATTGATCTTTAAAACACGATTTCTGGAAGGATTCAACCTAACGGTGATGAGTAAAAAATTGACCCCACCTAAAGCGCATACTTGCCTTTTCCGACGGAAGGGAACGGATCGTCAACAGCTTGAAACGTTCAGCCTGAAAACATACTTTCGATAGAAAAGTATAATGCAATCTTGCGGAAAACGACAGACGGTACCTCCAACCGAACAACGTTCAGTCGATTGCACTCCGTTCCGTTCCGACCCCTCGGAAAAGGCCCTTAAAAAGTGCCACTTAATAAGTGGCCCTTAAAACCACATATTTAGTGTAACATGTTAGGAACGAAAATGATTTTCATTTCATCTGAAAGTCAAAAGTCGCAAAGCTAAAACAAAAGTTAATGATTTTCTGCGTTTAATAAATTTACCCAATTTTATGCAAATGAATGGACCAACATTTTCCACAGGATTTACTTGTAAAGTGCGTATTAACAATATAGTACTGATCGAAACATTAAATTTTGAGCGCAAAAATTTTCATTTTTTCACAAAAATCACCATATCTATTGTTAAGTTCAGAAGCACCATTAATTGCATTATACAGTAGATACATTACGATGTCTTCTACCTGCTGACAAAAATTACAAAAATTCATTGCGACCTCTATTGTGGGGCGATCAAAACTTGATGAATTTCAAAAGTGAAACATCAGAACAAGTTTCGTATGCTGAATATTGAGGTAATAATCATCTTGCATAAAAAATAAGATTCGCATGAGTATGTGCAGTACCACGGAATTTTCGCATTTTTTTAGCATACACGCTTAAAAATGTCGGAAAAGGGACCGTAAAAATGTTTGAAAATTGTTTTCTCCAAAAAATGATTCTATTAGTTTGTTTTTCTTGAATTGCTTCCAAACAATGAAAGTGGAAAGCAAGTAGTATTTCGGATTTTCACGATTTTCTGATTAACAGTATGCCATAGGAGTGGAAATTTGTTAACATACTGACCTCACCATTATCAATTTTTGAAGTGAAAAATTTTACGATAAGAACTCATATATAAACGATTTTGGCGACAGTACTGATTTGTGTCACTTTTCTATTTGAAAGCACATTTTAAAAAACAGACTATAATGTAATGTAAACGTGTATAATGTAAAGTTCTGTAATGTAAAGTAATGTCAAGTAAAATAATGTCAAGTAAAGTAATGTCAAGTAAAGCAATGTCAAGTAAAGTAATGTCAAGTAAAGTAATGTAATGTCAAGCAATGTCAAGTAATGTAATGTAAATTAATGTAATGTAAAGTAATGTAATGTAAAGTATTGTAATGTAAAGTAATGTAATGTAAAGTAATGTAAAGTAAAGTAATGTAATGTAATGTAATGTAAAGTAATGTAATGTAAAGTAAAGTAATGTAATGTAATGTAATGTATAGTAGTGTAATGTAAAGTAGTGTAATGTAAAGTAGTGTAATGTAAAGTAGTGCAATGTAAAGTAATGTAAAGTAGTATTATGTAAAGTAGTGTAATGTAAAGTTAATACAATATAATGTAAAAGTAATGCAATCTAAAATAAAACAATGTAAATTAATGTAATGTAAAGTATGTAAGGTAATTCAAAGTAATGTGAGGTAATGTAAAGTGATGTAATGTAATGTAGAGTGATGTAAGGTAATGTAAAGCAATGTAAGGTAATGTAAAGTGCTATAATTTGAAGTGTAAAGTAATTACGTGTGGAGTAATGTAATGTAAAATGATGTAAAAAATTGAAAATTTTCAACTTTCGTTGTGCTGTAGCTATGCGACGTCTGACTTTCAAAAGAAATAAATAGCCGACAGTCGCCGATTTTAATCCAGGAAATCGTGGATGAAATCCGGAAATAGAACACTGTTCTGTTTTTCAGGACTTTCGCCATGCTGCTAAGTATGGGAAGTGCTGCTAAGCATAGAAAGCCAAGATTGTTCAGGCATCACAAGGTTATTTTTAGCTTTGCCTACCTATAAAACCTCAAAAACATCCAGGTGTGATGAGAAGAAAATTTTGCATGGCTATTAGAAGTGCAGCCTTGTTTTATTTTCTGTGAGGGAAATGTCTAACTTTTCCAAATATTTTGTATTTTTTTTATTCTTATTTATTATTCCCCCCCCCCCAATTTTTCGATTCCGCGAATACTGAATAGAATAGCATTCTCGATTCCCTGAATGATTAATAAATTTTTTTGTGTCGGCAGCTGTCGCCGATTAAATCCTAGGAATCGGCGATTTCACTTTTGAATTGGGCTTAAGAGCTTTGTGTAAACGACTTCGAGGGCGGAATCTGCCCTTGGTGTCTTTTTTTAAATTTACAAGCATTTTGTAAAAAAACAGACTGTATAATTTTTTATGGGAGGCTTGTTCATTAAAAAAAGAAAAAAGTTATTGTCTCCAAAATTTTTTACTAGAACAATTTCTGAAAAAATTATAAAAGGTTAGTTGAGTTTGGGTTACAATTTCCCGGCTTCAAACGACCCGCAGTCAGAAAATTCCGAAAATACTTTGCCTTCTGTTTTTTGAAAATAATAGTTTCAGTTTCATTTTAAAACATCGTCTGGTCACAGAAAATTCATCCGAAGCTAGAATAGACTTGCAGCAAGCGGACAGTTATTTGAAATGATTCATTTAATCACAAGTTGACTTTGTTGAACCTACAATGAATAGATATATTCTGTCGACAGCTTTTCGTGAAAATGGACAATTGTAGTGTCTAAGCAAGATAGTGTTTTTCACAGAGCTACTAAATTTTTGTATTGCAATTTTTAAAAATGAAGACCATTCATGTGAACTTTCATGAAGTCATATGCGAGAACAAACGACCTTCATGTCTGAAGTTTTGAAGAACGCGAAATTCTCTTACTTTTGCCATTCATTATTAGTAAACGCGTATTCAACATCAAAATTCCATACATACATATTATTTTAAAAATGAGTGTTAAATATGCAGTCCTAAAGTCGATAAGTAACCGAACTGGACGGCGATGGATCCAACCGTTCTCTCAATTGTTTGTACAAAGTCCGTTGACCGACGCTATTCCTCGACAAATGGCTCATATCTTCGTTGGTCGACTTTTTTCTCCGGCCTTGCGGCGACGACGACGACGTCGACGCTCTAACTTTTCTATGTTCGTGGATTGGCATTTCAGATTTCGATCTTTAAAAATTGGTAAGGCGTACACTCTGAATTTCTCAAAATCGATAGGTTGATTTCGAAAAATTTCGTCGACAGCAAAAAAGGTTCGGATGTTATTTCTCGGAGAAAGTTGAATGAATTTTGTAAAATATGTATATACAACATTTGGAGGGGCGATTTGTCCTGTATGTTGAGAGTCATGTACGCTATAGCATTGTGCACAATGAGCTACAGTCGATAAAGAATCAAGCATGACTCAACGACTATTTTTGGCAGATATATATGTGTTTAATGTAACTTCTCTGCCAGAGTGTACTATACGCCATTCATCAATACAGAAAAAAGCTTATTACTACAATCAATAAAAGAATTTTTTCGCCAGTGAGCGCCGAGCAGAACAGCTGAAAATTTCCAACAATAATCTGGTTAAGTGGTCAAAATTTCTCTGGCAGCGCTCAGGTATCGATGCAGTTCTGTCCAAATCGAAAGCTGATAAGCATTATGTTTTTCAATGATTTTGGCTTTTCCCATTCTCATGAAGTAAAAATTGCGCATTAAATTGTACCTTTTTTGTTTTCGCTGCGCCTGTCATTTTAAATTAAAAGGGATATAAAAATAGTAATGCAACGACGCAAGTATTACCAACGCTGTGTAACCCACTAAATAAACGACATATCAATAGAAAACTTTTATGAAAACATCGCTTTTTGATATCAAAGTTTATTTTTTTGCATTTTTTCCCGTTATTCACTACACTGACATAGAAAAAAGTTTTGAAGCTAAAAATCCAAAACTAAAACGCAATTTACACGGTCCAATGCGTGCAATTTGATCACGGAATTGAACTTCATTCGTAAACATGCCTTTTTGAAATTTTGAATTTATCTAAAAATAATCAGCAATGATCTGCGATGGGACAAATTTCAACTTACGAGCTAATAGAATCTTCATCGATCAAGGCAGTGTTTTTACAGTAAAATAGGTGTCCCATCAACTGCTCAATTCGCAAATAATAAGGTCAAGATTGTCAATGATAAATAGCGTCAAGGAAAAAAGGAATCTGCATCATGAAGAAAAAAATTGCTTGAATAGCGTCAATGAGCGTTGCAACTTCATTGCATCAACCATCTCAAAAATTGTAAAAAATTATTTGAAACATCTTCCACTGTTTCTTAGATCGATTAGGCCAAGTTTAAAAATGTTGTACCCATTTATGGAAATTGCGGTGTAAAGAGGCTCATGGCCAGTGAGGATAGCATTGTTTAACATGAATCCGTTTCCTATTGGCTCTCGTGCGTTACAACTAGTGATGTGCGCCAGAAAATTTCCATATCCGGATTTCCGTGTTTTTTGCACACTCGGATATCCGGATAATCCGGATATTTTTAACGTTGTTTGCAAAGAGGTAAAAAGAAGTCGCATATCAAGTTATAATACATTGGGTCAATTACAATACTACTGAACCTTTTTTGTTTTGTTGTTGAAGCTGTGTAATGATGTAGGTATATTCCCAACTGAGCATTAAAAACTGAGCGAATTCCCAATTGAGTGATTCCAAACGAGCGATAGAGAATGTAATAACACTTTCTTCACATTTTCCTTCTTTGTCTCGTATTTTTCTTTGGTTATATATTTCTTTTTTTCTTTCGTTCTGTGTGTTGCTTATGTTTTCGTTTATGTATGTTTTTGCGTTTTTATCTTTTGCTTCGGCTTTCTTTAATTTCCTTTTTTATTTTCATTTACATCTTTCTTTTTTACTCATGAAACAATACATTAAAAATTATCATTTTTGATAAGCATTGCCTCCCAAATAATTCTTATACAATTCGGCACGCTCTATTTCCTATTTAATTTTATTCTTAGTGATTATTCTTACCTACTTTTCATATTAGTTTTTACTTCTTTACCTTTCTTTTTTCATTCTAGTTTTTACTTCTTTACCTTTCTCTTTTTCTATTCTCCTAGGGCCGGTTGCAATATTCGGGTTTAAGTCCGAGCTCGCGATTATCTCCTGCAAAATAATCGCGAGCTCGCGATCAGCAGTTGCAATAACCTCGGGATGATCCTGACGTCGCGATTATCTCGAGCTCGAGATAATCGCGAGCTCGGACTTAAACCCAAGCTCGAGCAGTGCGGTTGCAATAAATTTTCTAGTCTAATTCTGATCGCGAGGTCGGTTTCAGTGGTACGCAAAAGTTAATCGTCATCGGTAGTAAGTTTAAGTCCGAGAAATTTGTTGTTTTTTATACTAGTCATAATGAATTTTCTACATAATCAACTAAATAATCACCAAGCGAATCGAGTTGGATTTGTTCAACATTTTGACAATAAATATTTGGTTTTGGCCTGTATCCAATGTTGCTAAAATGCGAATTCCGATCTTTCGGATTCGAATTTTTCTTTTTCTAAATTGAGCTTTTCGCTTTCCGATGCTAATTTTTCTTGCTTTATAGAAACACTGTTTCATACCAAAGGATCCACTTTTTGCCACTTCGGCTCTTCAACCATCAAACCTAGGCTTTCCCAAGAAACTTTCGATGAAACAGCGGCCAATTCAGATAAACTAGTATCGGATTACAGACCTCCCCGGATTTCTTGGAATGCTGCTGGTGTGCTTTTATGATGGTTTGAGAATTTTCGGAAGGTAGACAAGACAGGCGGTCCACCAACCGTTTTCCAAACCGCTTTTTTCCTTTCTCAAATTTTCTTTCGCACGGCTTTTCACATTTTCAATTTAATTCTTATACCTTCCAGAGACCTATGGACAATGGCATTTGTCTACGGCTCCGATTACATTCCAGACGTGGGGCCAGTTTCATCAAAGAAACTTAAGCTGCAGCTGAGCTGCACTTAAGCTGTAGCATAACTAGGAGCTTAACTATATATTATACCATTGTCGTAAACATATCGAGAAGGTTAAGATGCAGATGAGCTGTCCAAATACAAAACTAATCGATATTCGAGACAAATTTCTCTCAAAAGCACTTCTTTTCTAGGTGTTCACTTTGGAATGTGTAAACAGAAAAACAAAGAATGTTGGACACAGTGTTTTTTTCACCAACTTTTGTTTACTTTTCACTTCGTGCATGTAATATAATGCATTGGCGATGTTTCTTCCTGGATGGTCGAGATAATCGCTAGCTCAGACTTAAACCTGAGCATCAGTTAATCCCGAGCTCGATTTTTTTATTGCAACCCGAGAAAGATGAAACTGAGCTCGCGATTAGCTAATTCTCTGCATTGACAACTTAATACCGAGCTCGCGATGATCCTCAGCATTAGTTATTGCAACCGGCCTCTGATTGTTTTTTATTTTTTCACATTATTTTTTCTCTCTTCCCTGCTGCTTTCTTTATCTTGCCTCTCCTTTCTTGTCACTTTTTTCATGTTTATTTTATTTTTCCACCTATTTTCACTTGTTCTCAATGTCTTGATTTTTGTTGACGTTTCCCTTCTTTTGATGCTTTGTTTCTCCCAAAATTCTTTTGTTTATATTTTTCTTTGAAGATTTTCACATTTACAACGATGAAAGGGTCGAGCATGCCGAACTGTACAAAAATTATACGGAAGACTGCGGTTATTTAAAATGACAACTTGTAAAGTATTGGCATAAAAAGAAAAAATTAGATGACAAGATGGAAGAAAATGAAAGAAGGCACAGACAAAAGGAGAAAACGCAAAAACATACATGAACGAAAACATAAACAATAGACACAGAAGACGGAAGAAAAAAAAATACATACATACAAAGAAAAATAAGGTAAAGAAGGAGAATATGAAGAAAGTGTTATTAAATTCTCGAACGCTCGTTTGGAATCGCTCAATTGGGGATTCGCTCAATTGGGAATTCGCTCAATTGGCAATCGCCCACTTAGGAATCGCTCACTTGGGGATCGCTCACATGAGAGTACCCCATACTGTAGCACCAAACTCCTCAGTAACCTTTACTTCTTTTTTGAACAGTGAAAATATACGGATATTTTTCCGCGTTCGGATATCCGTTTTTCAAAATATCCGTCCGGATATCCGGCGCACATCACTAATTACAGCATGTGATTTCAGAATTTAAACTGGAGCTACTTGATAAATGATTTTCACGAAAATTTCCAAATCCCAACTGTATTATGACACTCTTTACTTTTTATCGCTACTGATCGAACTTTTATCGCGCGTTGATGATCGCGGCGAACATTCGTTACTATAGTTTTTTCTATCGCGACGACCGTCGTCGTTTTTCGACACCCTTCGCCGTTGTTTGTCACCATTTTTCGCTCGATCGTCGTCATCGTCTTCGTCGAGCGATTTATCATGGCCGCCGCAGCTCCGACGAACGACGATAAAAATGAGAACCATTACGCCCAATGTTGTAATCAATACTAAAACACCGACTGCGGCCATGACGGCCGTAGCGATTTTTCTTTGTCGTTGCCGAACGACGCCGCCGGCGGCGTCAGGAGAGACGGCGGCCGCAGGAGAGTCGGTTCGAATGATCAACGGCGGCGAGCTACCATCGCCGTCGTCGATGTCGACGTTGGGGTATTCGGTCACCGTTGTTGATTTAAGAACTGCTAAAAACGTCCAGTTCCACGAACAAAAAAGTCGAGTGCAAAAAAGCCTGACGTCGGCAAGGTGGAGGAAAGTTTATGTGAAAACGCAGTCACGGTGTACTGTTTACAGTGATTTTTCTCAAATTGGTAATGATGCCCGCAGACGTGAAAAAATCGCATGCTAAAATCCGCTTATAGTAAAAAATAGTTACCGTAAACCGGGGTTACTCTGGACACCAGGGCTATTCCGGACAAACCTTTGTTTTAGGCTTTTATTGATTTTTTCTTTGAATGTATTGCGTATATCGTCTAAAACTTTTTTTATGAATAGTATGTTACTTCAGAGATTATGTGGTGCTTCAAAGAAATTAGCCATGCTGTTCCACGGGTTACTGTAACCTATCTGCACAATGTTACTTTTTTAGCGAAATTCCATTGCTTGCAAACTTTCTCTAGTATTCACGACTGATTGAAGCTTTACTGTTCTACTTTACACTTAGATAGCTTAATATATTTATTTCATCGTCTAATAGTCGATTTATTCATTCAACAGCCGACAAAAAAATGCTGGTCGTTGAAACGTAAAATGTCATTTTTTTTGAAAACCGTGGGACCATTTCGGGCACATGTATGCAGGCTATCCTTGATCAAAATGCCAAAACCACCTGTGCCTGCTTCGAGTCGTTTGTGGACTGTGAATCTGGAATGTTTGAAGCTCATCCAAGGCACCGCGCGGCGCCGCTTTTTTACTTTTGGATTTTGCTCTTCTCAAAAAATGTGTATTGGTTTAGATGAAACCTGACGGGGCGCCGCAAAAATTACAAAAACCTATTCATACTTCAAAGGCGGCACCGCGCGGCGCCGCGCGGTGATGTATGACAGGGCCTAAAGACATTGGTTCGGGAAACTCAACACCACTATACCTAGTGCAAATTTGCTGATTTATTTTACCTTTTCGGATAATGTAACGTACAATTTCGATTCTTTTTCGGCACATGGGTGCCTATCACAATATTCGGCATTTGTGGTTGAACTATAATTCTCCTTTTTACTGATTCTCATCGTTTATACCAGTATCCCCAGTTGTGCCTTCATCTCGTTTATTTTGATGTGCCTTCTAATCACTTTGCATTCCATACTTTTTGTAAAACGTTGTAGGTATTTCGTTTTTAACGACCTTTTTTAAAATTAACAGTGTTCGGAATAGCCCTAGCCGGGGTAAATCAAGACAGCAAGGTTTTTTTAACGCATGTACATAAGTGTAGATTTATGCTTTTTAGTACGTTTCTAAGTTAGATAGAAACCATAATTTAAAAAAATTCAAGTGTTTAACTATAGCTATCACAAAGATACAACACTTCAAAGTTGAAAAGTGTCCGAAATAACCCCAGTTTATGGTATGCTTAAAATTTAAACCGGAAAGCAAGGATGTATATTTCTTATTTTTCGACTTTCTGCTGAACGAATCGTCATTTAAGTAATTTTTGTACAGAAAATTCTAGTCCAGAAGCATACTAAACAAAAATCTTCAAGGTATAAAACCACAAAATTTCACAGAAAACCGAAAACTTTTCGGACGGACCATGAGTTAACTTCACACAGTACAACAGACCTCATTTGTCGCAGAACCATACATGAACATAGGGGGTAGGGAGGTAAACCCCCATACCTGAGACTGTGGCCACCCCCCTGACCATAAGAAAATCGTCAAACTTTTTCCAAAACAAGTTTTTTGTGCGTATGTTGTATGAAAAACAGGCTTGCAAAACTTTTTTTGTTGTTTTTTTGCTCACCCACCCCCCATACTCCCCTGGGAAGGAGTCCATGGACCCTCCCCCCTGGAAAATTCTTGCCGTGCATGTCTGTGCAGAACAAATGGCGAAATCACACTGAGTGCGTTTATGCTAATTTTGATGTAATATTCTCTAGAGGGAATAAGTGCGATACTGTTGCGCTATCAGAATGAACATAAAAGTATATTAAGTTTAAAAAATCGTCTTATAACTATAGTACATATAAATGGTTTACCAGATCCAGCCGTCCTTCTAGAGGAAATCTCCCTCGCAGTAGCCCCACCATAGGGATTTGGTTCATAATTTCGATGTCTCCCAAAAGACGGTTTTATTATCAGTATCAAATATAGAAGGCTGAGCGTCGCACTGCAGACGATTTTGGCTGACTTCATCTTATAATTTGCACTAAATGACCGTAAAAATTAGCAAGCTTAGGGAAGAATGTCTGTCGAGATTTGTTATTTTCATAAATTTTGTAAAGCGCCGAAAATCGTAATGCTGAACATGTAAAAGTTTTTAGAATAATCAGTAGGAAATCGGAGATCCGATAGTAACGTAATTCAGCTGACGTTTGGATCTTCCAGAGTGATACCAAAGTTGAAGCAAGCCGTAATAATTTCAGAAAAATACAAACGTGATTTCCCGGTCAAAATTTGATGATTCGTAGTCGTTATGAGTAATTCTGATCGGCATTCATCAATGTTCAATTCGGGAAACGCGGGAAGCGTGAAGTGACATTCCGCCTTTAGGATGCGGAAGGCAGGGGACCGCAGATCAAAAAGAAAAATAATAAATTGTTCATATACCATTTTCGACTTATAAATTACGTCCACAGAGGGTATTGATCTGACCTTCACCCAGATCGTGGCTGACCTCAGTATATTCTTGGCTGACACACAGCAGATTTGACCCCCACAAAATTTTGTGCGATCACTGAGATAAAACAGTGAAAACAATGAAAAAAACGAAAAAAATTAAAAACTATAAAATTTAAGTGCATTTAGTCTTATAAGTACAACTATTTAGCGAAAAATACATTAGGAAAACTTTTTATTGATCCCTGGTTGCTTGACCCAAAGCAGAATTTCAATCCTGCGTATGTATCAATCACATTATTTTCCATTAGTGAAAACTGAAAAATAGCTTCGAGGAAAGGTTCTCAGAAAAAGTTTGGAATAAAAGCTAAAATGAAACGCCAAAAAGAGGCGTGAAACATCCACATTAGTGACGATAGGTAAGTAAAATCGATATACTCGAGTGCTTTTTATTGACAAAAATTCACAACTTTTTAGGAGCATAAGATTCACAAACGCGCATCTGAAGATCAATAGTTTTCATGATCATCAAAATAATATACTTATACTTCGATATTTATTTAACTTTACAAAATGCTCTATTTTTAATCGGTCAAATTCACGCCTCTGAAATGAAGATGCCGCTTGAAAAATATGCCTTACAAGTAAATATTATAAATTTATTTTTTGAATGGTCAAATTGAAAAAGCTCAAACTCGAAGACTACTTTCACGAAAAACTATCAACTCTTCAATGGCACGCTTTATTCATATCTTTCATCGAAATTTTCGAAAAAACTATTATAACCATTATACGCTCTAACGTGCGTTTTCTTCAACATAATCCCTAAATGGTTACCCGGGCCGCATTCGAAAGTTTGTGGAAATTTCTCGGCGAAAAAATCCCTGTCGTAAATCGAATGCAAAGTTTGTTCCCAACGCACGGGTAGATAAACTTGTTTAACTAAACGCCGCGCAATATCTCCGACGTTTCGTTTCGAGTACGGCTTACCGTCTAAATTGGAATAAACATCGATTAAAGGCGGCTTGATTTTAATCTTTGATATGTGCGTTCGTAATTCTTCGGCCGCAGGCCTCATTAACGTTGTGTGGAAAGCACCGCTGACTGGTAATCGTTTGCATTTTATATCAAATTTGGACGCGTTATTTTCGATAAATCGTAAAGCCTGAATGAAAACGTTAAAGATTGTCAAGTAGGCGAATTAAAACCTCAGGAGAAGACATGTCAAAATGAATACACATCGCATCTTTATCACGAACTTCGTTTTATGACTTCATAATGGTCATGAGAGAGGGGTAAAGTCAGAGACCTTGTACGTCAATCATACATGCAGGGGAGGGTATGTTCGGGTAAGCTCTCCTACCTGAGACCCTGGCTACCCCTATCTGGCCTAAAGGATCCCTAACACCCCACTTGAACTTTTTTGAAGAACATTTCTATGATTATTGTTTGTTATGCATATTATGTATGACAAATATGCCTGTGGAGCTCTCTTTTCTGTTTTTTATTCACTCACCCCAACCCTCCCCGATAAAAAGTCCTAGGACGCTCCTTTGGAAAATTCTTGCCGTGCATCTCTGATGTCAATGGATCCAAAATTTTTCTTCGAGCGCAAAATAAGATTCACACTATCTTGCGTGTATAAAATCAGAAATAGGATTTTTTTCTCTGACTGACGTCAGAGGGAAAGGAAAACTCACAAAATCTACGTGCGAGTTAGAGAGAAAAATTTGTCATACGATTCAAAAAACAAAGAAAACATCAAACAACTCATGAACCTTTTTAAAGCAGTATGATAGGGGAGTAAATATGAGAACCAGGATATGAGAAACCAAATCAATATTAACACATGCGAGAATACTATATATGGGTTTTTAGGCCCGAACTAATCAAAATTCTGTGTTAGTTCCACAGAATTTTGATTCAGAATTAAGTTCGCAATCAGCCTGGTCACTTCCACCACTGGGTCATTTCTGCCACTGGCCTAGTCGGACTATCGGAGCTCCACCTAGATGGACTATTATATTTATATATTAGAGGCCCGCCTAGTGGGACTGTGCAACTGTCCGCAAGTAAAACTAGCCGTCCACATGCGAGACGCAGCTATCCGCGTATGCGACACAGAGGTCCGCGAGAGAGACGCGGCCACCCGCAAGCAAGACGTCGCGGTCTGCATGTGAAAGGCAGCTGTTTCCAAGCGGACGCATCCCCTTACGGGTGGAACGCTGTCATTTGCCAGTGAGACACAAACGTCTGCAGGTAAGACGCAGTTGCCTGTAGGCGAGACGCAGCCGTTCACGAGTGAGACGCAGACATCGGCAATTGAGATGCAGTTTCCGGCAAGTGAGCCACAGTGAGACGAAGCCATCCGCAGGTGAGACTACAATCCGTAAGTGAGACGCTGCCTTCTGCAAGTGAGACGAAGCCATTTACAACTGAGACAGAGCAGGACGCAGCCATCCACAAATGCGATGCAGCTGATCGCAAGTGAATGGCAGCCGTCTGCAGACATTATGACTACCTACCAGAACATGGTCAAATTATCGAGTTCCAATTAGTCAGAACAAAATGAACAAAAGAAAAATAAAATAGATAGTGAAATGAAAACTAATAAGAGCAGTTTTTGACCATATTTGACTTTGTTTAGAGCGTGTTTCAAGTAGTATGTAGTTTACACGTATTTGTATCTTTTACCAAAAGTGATGTTTTCTCAGACGTGGAGATAACCAAATTTAAAACATCAATGTGCTTCATCAATGAAGTTTTTCATGTATGGCCAAGGCCTACTAGATAAGGGTAGACAAGTTTATTGGAAAATGGCCTGATGGGGCAAAAAAATGAGAATATATTTGCTTGGATTGTTGCAAAGATAGAAAAAGGGGTGGACTATATTTTTGAGAAATTGGGTGAGAGTTTAAAAAATCAAATTTTGTAAAAACGGATTTTTATTCTTTCTAATTAAAAAATTTTCCATGCCTGTGAAAAAGTATATTCCGCAGCTAAGTGCATCAACACACCTTCGAACCATACATTTGCAGCTTCAAAACTTTAAGGAGGACGATGAAGGCGAACCCAGGTCTTTTAGCGTTGATCGAGACAAAAATTCAGCGAAGTTGGTCAAAAATTTTTTTCACATAAAAGATTTTCCAATTTCAAAACTATAGGGATATGTACGCCCATATCCGAAGGTCTCCAAGGTCAGATTTTTCAGGTAGGGGTAAAGTTTAAAATTAGCGGGGTAGTGTAGCTAAATGTCAACTAAACACTTCATTTTGTCTTAAAATTATACACCCAGTTAACAATATTTAGGACTTTAGGCAGGGGTAATACCTGCCTCCTATCCCTCCCTATGGGGTTGTCCGCCCATATCCCCCCGCACACGTATGCCTCCAACTGGATTGAACTTTTTTACTAAATTTAGTGTTAATAAGAGAGGAGCCAACTGTGGGAAGTTGACACATAAAATTCAACTGAATTTTTTAGAGAGATAGAGAGAGCTACAGCAAAAAGTTTTCATAGAACTAAATCAATTGTGTTAACCAGTTCCAAGCATTAAAATTGTGCAGATGAGAAAAAATCTGGAATTGTGATGAAGTGATATAGGCTAGGGATGTGCGCGGGATTGAAAACCTTGCCTGCTGATCCCAGTCTGTCCCATTGATGACCTGGTCTTCCCCTAACGCGGGATAATATTTACATATTCAGTCTTTTTATATAACATATTTTATAGAATTTTACAGAATTCACTTTGTTAGTCTTACTGATTACAAGCTATAAACAAATTTATTCTCTTAATATAAGTACTCGAAATCAAGTTATCACAACTGTTTGTTGAAATAATTCAACAAAATAGCGTCATTGACAATTGTTGGATTTAAACTGCATTTAAAGTAAAATTTTAAGAAAAAATGTCCGATGGGAAGCAATCTAAATTCGAACTTTTTACTTGCATATTCAATCTATCTTTTGAAAGCTGCTTTATTTGCTGTTCGAAACTTACCTCTTCATCTCCACCAATAACTTTACATTCCGTAAACAGATAATTGGCGACGGAACATATCGGTTCGTAACCTTTTTGTTCGCTGGGAAATAAAAAAACCAAAAATAAGCAGTGCAATAGGGACGTCGAATAAAGAGTTTTTTACTTCACCCATTGTTTGGCACCGGATATGGCAAGCGGCAATTTGGATCTAAAATTCAAAAATACTGTCATCAAACCGGAATTTGTCGTTTCGCTGGCTCTTTGCATTGCTTCGGCACGAATTTTAATAAGCTTCAAAGCTAAAAACATTGATTATTACGATATGGAAGACCTATGTACTGTGATTCACGTCAACTTACGAAAGTAAAATTTGTCAAAGAAACATGCATCCTCTGATGGAAAATGTCTCAACAACCAATTTGACAGTAAAGATAAAAAATTTTTAGGGACGCCAACTTAAAAAAACAACACGAACTTGACTTTAATTTTTGAAATGAAAGACAATAGCCTAAAGTTAGAAAAAACTTCTATTCAAAAATTAGCTATGTTGTTATAATATACATTATCCTTCACGTAAAGATGCTGGATTTAAAAACTAAGTAGGATAAAGTCTGAGAAATTTAATTCTTTGCTGAAAATTTCAATTCTTCATCTCTTAAGGATAAAAATACTATAAAGACACATGCTTTTTTCTATATTCTGATAATTTCGTACACTTACGTACCATTTTCAAATGTCAAAGATCCGGCGAAAACCAGAGCTGCATATTCACCGACACTGAATCCTGCAGTACCAACACAATTTTCGATGACCTTAAAAACAAAAGTCATGCAAAGAAGGATACATACCTGCAAAAGTCGTTTTGATAAAAATCTAGAAAAAAAGTGCTTTGTCCGAACTGAGGTTTCGAAAAATTCGTGCTGTGCCATCTTCAAACGATAGAAAAAATAATAAAAAACTGAAAAACGTAATTAAGTAAAATTTCAACGATATCATTTAAGCTTACTGAAGGCTTTTCCTGTTTAAGTCTTTCTATGGCAGCCATAGAACATACAAAAATAGCGGGCTGACAATAAACAGTCTTATTTAGTTCTTTATGAGGTCCGGCGACGCACATTTTGGCCAAATCGTAGCGTAAAATTTGACTAGCATTCTCGAACATTTTCTTAATATTCAAAGAATTCCGCTTCAATAATTCGGCTCCCATCCCCACGTATTGACTGCCTTGACCAGGGAATAAGATTATAGACGCTTGCGCTGGGTCGATGCTTCGCGTAGACGTGTCCTCCTTCGAGTCATCAGTAGCATTTTTTAAGACACTCCTGAAAAACTCAAAATATAAAAATTCAAAATTTAGATGGAAATTTGATCAAAACTTGATGTAAATTTCTCACTTTGGATACAGTTCTGATGTCCAAGGGTCTTCTAACATAGCGGGTGATTTCAAATCGGAAAAATTTGCCGAATCTCTCAACAATCGCATCGTTTCATTATCAGGGGGTGCGAAACGTGGTTTTTGACTAGAGTCGATAACGGGATGCTTCTTTTTAGAGGATCCAGAACCACTACGTAAGCTACGAACGAAAGCTTTTACAACAACGTGGTTTCTAGACTTCGGCGCGGCTTTAAGTACCGAAACCGATGGTATCATTTCGCGGATTTCTAATATCTTTAAAATTTAATATCAAAAAGTAAATGATCCCACCATCCAATATTATTTGGACGGAATTCTTAATCAGCAACGGCATTTCGGCTAAACGAAATCGGCTAATGTTTGCCTATTTTCCAGTTCAGCTGTGTTTTTCGACCAAGTGTTTCAAGAATTTACTATATACCTTTTCTAAAAAACTACTTCCAAAAATTATTTATGAAAACTGGGAAGTGTTTAAGCATTTATTAAAACTCCCTCTTCTCAGTTTTCATAAATACTGATTTTATAAAATTATTTTCTCAGAAATATTGAAATTATTACAGTTCCGGTAGTTTATGGCTGGAAAAAGTAACCAACCGTTAAAGTTTCTGGACCACAAGTAGAGAGTTAGATACATAGAGATCAATTTTTTGACTTTTCAACATTCTGGAAAGCCGAAAAATTAATTTTTCAAACGTTTATTTCAAGGAACCAGGTTCGATTTTGTTGTTCATGAAAAATAAAAAATTCAATCCAAATAATATTTCGGTAAATTTGATCAAAAACTGAGTAATTTCTTAAAATTATTTTCACCAAAACTTTTCATGTGCGTTGCCTATACCTACACACTGTATACTTAACACGTTAGAAGACGGAAAAAATTCAGGGGTCATCATCAGACTGCATAAGATAATGTTTCAAGATAAAAAAATACAAATTTTTATCGAATATCAAAACTAAATATTGAAGATTAATAATTGAAATATGAGATGATATGCTTCAGATGATTAAAGCTAATATAGATTAATCGAAAGGTGAAGGTAGGCATGCTAAAGACCGCGCCGCCTGAGCTGGATGCAGACAATAAGGATTATTGAAGTAATAACTTGCGATCGCCAAGCGTTGTGAAATTTCGAGATTTTGAACATCGAAAATTTACTTTTTCGACTCCGAACCTTAAGAAAACTTTTCGCTTTTTCAAATCATCCCCGCCAAAAAAGTCACGATTATTCAAGGAAGAGAGTGACTTTTTGTGAACGAACATTTGTACTAATTAGTGCTTCAAACTTTGAAAATGTTAGGACTACTCGGGTATCTGGTCTTTCAAAGTAACCGGTTATTTCGGGTACCCGGGTGCTATATATGCAGGTATTTAAAGTCAGTGAATGAACGCACTTCATGAAAATTTTAAGAAAAACTCATGAATAAGGTAAGGACCTTGCAAAATGCCAAGAAACAAAAGTTAGGACAGACTAGCAGCACATTTTACTTAAACGAACGTTAACACTTTCAAGCAAAGGCTGGAGTCAGTCATTACAACTACTGGTAACTCATAACAACTATCTGAACTTTCTGGCTAGGTTCTCGCTTTTCATCTCTCTTCAGTCTTACACAGTGCATCTCCTCAACTTTTATTTCTTTCTAATACTGTATCCAGCTCGGATATTTCATACAGGCAAAATTTCTCGAAGTCTCTTCTATGTCTATCTCCCGCACCGCATTGTAAAAACCCATAGCTTTTTGTCGTTAAAAATATGCGACAATTACTTTTTGGCCATATAAGCAGCCTTGTTAATACGTTGAGTAGCTCCATGCACTGAGTTAATGAAGGAGCATTACCTTATTCGCTGTAACTGAATACTAATACAAGTAATAGTATATAAGTGTTTTGCTTATACAATATCTTGTTGAGACCCGAGTTTCGTTTTTAAAATTGACCCGGATACCCTGGTCTACCCGGTACCCGAGATACCCAGTGTGAAGCACTAGTACTAACAGCAGATGTATAGGGTAGCATATTTTGAAAATATCGAGTTCGGGTCCAAAATTTTAAGAATATTGGGTCCGGGTCCAGCAGAATAGTCGGTTAATTTTGGGTAAGGGTCCGTTATATTTTTCCAGACGCCGATCTGTGTGACATCATTAAGACACGATTTCTCAAAAGTTTGACCTAACTGATCAATTGATTAAGTTGAAAATTAATAATATCTACAAATGAGATATTTTGAGTGGTTTCACATGGTGAGCATACATGTAACGGAGCCCCGAGGTCTGGGGAGGGGAGGTTGGGCGATTTTTTTGGGGCCGGGGGTCAGTAATTCCCAAAATTTTGGGGGGAGGGGTCTCTAAAGGAAAAAAATGATTTTTCTACGAAAAAAGTCCGAAAAATAGTTCAAAAAATAGTAATTTACTCTAAAAAGATCGAAAAAATGTATTTATGGCGCGAAGCGCCAAGAAAATTCACATTTTTTACCATTTTTCGTTCAAAAATTGACATTTTTAATCAAAAAATTGACATTTTTCAGTATTTTCCCGACCAGAAGTATGGGGGTTCCTACGGCTACCATATGGCTAGCCATTGGATTGGAAAATCTTGGGGGGCCGTCGCCCAATGGCTAGCCATATGGTCAACGATTTCTGGGGGGTTCCCATAGCACTTCCCCCCAATTACATGTATGATGGTGAGTATTGTGACAGCATTCGTTCGGCACATAAGTCAATATATGTGCATGCCTACAGTGAAGCTGTAAGTTTTAAATTTTTGGCATGTTTCAGTATCTTTATATGTTAAGAAATATAAATATTCAAATGCTAATAGGTACGAAAAAAATTTTTTATGATATCTTACTTTACACTTTTAATGCCATTTTACGGTCTCAAAAATAAATTCGAAATAACCTCGAAAAGTCATCATCAAAACGATGCAGGAAACATTAAAAACGTTCAGATTGGACGAATAAAAAGAAAAGACGTGGATCGAACCACTGGCACAATTTCATCTTGTGCAACAACGTGTATCGGAAGAGATGCAACATAAATTTCTTTTTCTTTCCAGTACTTCAACTGCAAAATTCGAAGGTGCGAATAACGTTATAAAGTAAATGACGTCCGTCTGACTCCAGCCTATGGTATAAGTAGAGCCCGGATCTTTATGTGCTGCACTTAAGCACATAGTGCAGCACATTATTGAACTATTTTTAGGTATTTGCAGATATATTTTAGCCGTTGGCACTTTTTTGCACTTTTTTACATATTTTTATAATGTAAGTTATAATTTTCATTAAGTTTTCAATTTTTCACATGGGAAATATTGTAATAATAATTTTTTCAAGCATTCCATTTGCGTTTTAGTTCTTTCTTATTGTTCGTACCTACGTTAGACAACATTTGTAATCAAATAATGTCCGAATTGTGCGGAAAACAGTCTTCTTCAAATCTTGTTAAGCTTTTTGCTGGCAACGAAATTGTAACTGATAGACAAGTAGTTAAATGTAATGCATATGATTCAGTGATCAAAGTTGATGAAAAAAATCAAAGGATGGTGCTGCACCGAACGACACATTCAATCTCTTAAGCACAAGGCTGCAATGGAACGGCAGAAGAAAGTACTTTCTTCTATTTTAACTGATCATCGTCAGTCTTACAATTGAAAATATTGAAATGTTAAACTTGATTTATTTTAATAATGCCACTGAGGAAAATGTGTAATGTCTGTTTGGCTTTCGAGTTATATAAAGCATAATTTGTACATTTTTGGCAAAAACTTTTTGCACATTTTTCGTTTTTTTGCACATTTTCTACCATTTTATTGCACACAAACATCTGGGCTTTAGTTATAAGGTGTGAGAAAATTTTTTAGTTAAAGGCATCCCGTTTCAAATCACCTGAGGCTTTCCAGATAAGATAAATGAAATGATATATGATTGATTGTAGTGCTTTTCAAATACAACAAAGTGTATTAGAATAACTCTCGCGTTTTCCTGGAAATAAACGTCAAGGAATGACTCGATTTCTGCAAAGTAATGAAAACTTTTAAAATTTTTGATTTTGAAGTATGTCGTTCAGCAATTATCAAAGATTGACAATGAAAATTCACTAAGACTTCAACATAAACTTTTTCTAATATTTACGAATCCAGTTTTCACAGAACTTTATTGGTTTGGGAGTTATTCGGATTCAAAAATATATTTAAATGACAGTGCTGCGTGTACCAATCACTACAACTCCCAGAACAGTACAATAATCGGATTGAAATTTTAAAACAATAAATGATGAAAAAATTCTGCCGCATCCTATGGGAAGGTGTCCGGAAAGAGGTTCAAATGATGCTTTCGGCTTTTTTCCACCTCCTTTTGGTCACTTCAAAAAGATGTAAATGTGTAAAGTACATAATTGAAAAAAAAGATTTCAAATGCAGTGCAGTAGGTTTTAAATCTATAAGTCAGTCTCACAATGATATAAGCAATAACGTCTTGATTTTTTACTTTTCATATTCCAGTAGATAATTGATATGTGATCACATTCTTTAACATGAGTATTTGTTTTCAGCTGAATGACTATGTTACGCATAGAGCTTCACACCGGGTACCCGAATTACCCGGGTATACCCGGGTACAAAATGAAAACCATTACACGGGTAATTCAGGTACCCGTTTTGTATCACGTATAATATGTAGACTTGAGAGTAGAGGTGTATGCATAGTCTTTTAGAATTTTACAAGCCATGGCTTGTTGGACTGACAAAGTGGCTTGTAGAATTTTAGTCCAACAAGCAAAAATGGCTTGTCAGGATATTTTGAGTCATGTGTTTGATCATATCGGATACAGAAGAGATGCATTTTGGAGCATTTTAGAAGGTCATAATCTCAAAATTTTCCGGCGCTTCGTGCCGGTTATAACTTAAATAAGCATTATTATTTATTTCCTAGCTCAGGCGCTGCTTCTAACATGTCTACCTTCATTTATCATTTAATCTTTAATAGTTTTAATCATCTTAAACGTATTATCTCATGTTTTAATTGGTAATCTTCAATATTTCATCTTGATATTTAATGAAGATTCACATTTTTCCCTTGACACATTTTTTGAGAAGGATTAATACGTCAAGTCTGTAAACTTTTTGAAGTGATTATTCCTTTCTCAATGTAAAATCAATCCAAAAGCTTCATGGAAGTAATTTTCGGAAACTTCTACTCTTCTTGCTCATGTATTTGGCCAAGTTCAATAGAGTATGTGAATAAATTAATGATTTTAAAATTTTTCAAACATGAAATTCCAGAAATTACGACCTTTGAACAGAAAATTCGAAACTAATTCTTCAAACAAGTGGTTAGAAAATTGATTTTCCAGTATCGCAGAATGTCAATTCAATAGCCCAAAAAATTTTCCGGCGTTTCAGGCATGAAAGATTAATAGCTTTTTTGGGCTCTCACTTGTCATCATAGACGACTTAACCGTCGATTTCTCATGTAATTCAAAGTCGTTATGTTCTTGGATAGTTTGCTGGAAAATTTTTTCCACAATGCTTGTAGATTAGACTTCGATCAAACTCAAAAATTTCAAATGTTTCCTGAATTTTAATGAATTAATGGCTCTAAAATGTTATTGAATAAATGTTGAATGACATCTCTTTTTTGATCGATTGCCGTGATGCTCAATATACATTTCTTTAAAAAATAACCTAGCATTGGAATTTATCCACGTATACTGATATTATAAAATTGGCTTGCAAAAATTTGGAATGGCTTGTAAAATTTAAGGTCAACAAGCCACTTGGCTTGTGACTCGTAGGTCAAAAAAACCCTGGAGGTATGCAAATTTTACTTTGTCTCGTCAATAATATTGAGCTATCGTGATGTGATGTGTAGTATTTTGCAGCGTAGGTGCGTCGATGATGTGTATCAATCATCATCTCTAGCATTATATTCACAATATACCTACCTATGCAGCCTATTGTATACAACAACACAACCAGTGTTCCAACACAAGTGTTGAAAAATATTATGTAGTAGGGACTACGGAGTGTGTGTAATGCATCATTCTATTTTCACAGTGTATCTGTCTAATATTATATATGTACATTAACTTTACAACTCATTTTAACATGTACCCTGGTATACCCGGGTAATTCGGGTACCCGAGTAATGAATAAACGGGTACCCGAGTACGAAATTTTTGTCGTGTGAAGCCCTAGTTACGCATTAGATCCGAATACGAATTGTGACAATTTCTTTGGGTCCAAGTCCGGGTCCAAAATTTTGAAAATGTCGGGTGCGGGTCCAACAAAATGGTCGGGTAATGTCCGGTCTTATTTCGGGTCTGGGTACCCGATACAGCTCTAGTACTAATCGATACAAGAGATAAAAAAATTAGCCAAAGTTACAAGAAAAATTTTCTGCATTAAAAACCAAATCAGAGATAGGAAACAGCAGTGTTTCAGGGCATTGTTCACAAACGGACCACACTATACATTATATTTATGTAGATTATTTATGATTTCAAGAGTAAATATTTATACAAAATTCCAACTATAAGGCAAACAGTATTTAAAACGGACGGCAAAAATTAAAATGGAAAAGTTTATCTGAAATAACAAAACGTGCGTTAGCCGGGAATCGAACCCGGGTCGCCCGCGTGGCAGGCGAGCATTCTACCACTGAACCACCAACGCGCAATTAAAGGACTCCACGTTCCTTGAACTACAGGCGAAAACTCATATTCGAAATTTTGAATTAGGTTAAAATTCGAATTGACAACGTTGTCGAAAACTCACTAATGATCTACAGCATTTTAGTTGTGAACTGAAACCAATCAAAAACAAAAAAATATTACGAAGAAATCAAACAAAATAAACTTTCAACGAAAATCGTTTAAAAACATACTTTAGTAAGTAGGCCTGTAGGCAGGGGGATTGGTTGGGAGGACCATGGCCGCCCCTCGAGATGTTTCAAGTGTTAAAAGAAGGCAAAGGGACCTTTGGTTTTTTCGTCTTCAGGAATGTCGAGTCAGAAATGCCAATTTAATTGCAAATCAAGTGAAAGAAATGTGTGCCCCCCTTCCCCGAAAAAAATCCATGGCTACAGGCACGCTAAAACGATGTGTACGTGTTTTTTGACAAATTTTTGAAACAGAGCTATACTTCATGCCTGCACGAGGTCCGAACAAGTGAGGGAGTCCCCTACCCCCAAATACAGGTATGCGTTATTTTGCAGACGAATTTCTCTATTTTGCTCAAAGTCCAGGTCCATATTTAGAGGGGGAAGAAGGGGAATTCCCCTCCCCTACATTTTTTCAGAATAAAATTTTCAGCAATATTATTGTAATTACACATCACAATTCCCAAATTAAATTATTATATTGACGTACTTTTCATCAAACATAGAATTTAGCCACTAATCCAAGCACACATAAACTAACTGAAAATAATTCGTCTTTACTGCAAAAATGATTTTCTTTTTATTCAGTAAATTCTAAAAAAATTTGGAAAATTCCCCCTTTTTTGAAAATCCTGGATACGTGTTTGCCTGGTAGTCTAATTGTCCATCCTGTTTTATGACTTTGTAAATTCAATGAATTTTCGGTCGGGTAATATGAAATTCAAAAACTAGGCAAGCAACCAAAAATTTGGATTCTTCAACAGTTCAAATTTCTACTTGGACTCATACATATAGGTACTTTCCACAAATGTGGAAGCAAAATTTGGGGTAAGCTCAGAAGCGGCTTTTAGCATGTCACCTTCACTTACCATTTAATCTTTAATAGTTTTCATCATCTTAAACGTTACATATTTCATGTTCAATTGGCAATCTTGAATTTTATACCTTTTATATTTAATGAAGATCCGCACACGACCGGAAAAAACAGTGGAATGAGGCGTTTTGTTGTAATTTCTAACATACATGTAACGGGGCTCCGAGGTCTGGGGGGTTGGAGAACTTTTTCCGGGCCGGGGGTCAGTAATTCCCAAAATTTTGGGGGAGGGGTCCCTGAAGGAAAAAAATTCGATTTTTTTCATGAAAAAATGTCCGAAAAAGGGTTTAAAAAGTAGTAATTTTTGTCTAAAAAATGATAAAATATGTACTTATGGCGCGAAGCGCCGAAAAATTGACGTTTTTGACCATTTTTTGTTCAAAAATTGACATTTTTCAGTATTTTTCCGACTAAAACTATGGGGGTCCGTAGGGCTACCATACGGCTAGCCATAGGATTGGAAAATCCTAGGGGGGATCACCCAATGGCTAGCCATATGGTCGACGATTTATGGGGGGGGTTCCCATAGCACTCCCCCCCCAATTACATGTATGATTTCTAGACATTATTTACGAGTTTCTTTATTAAGTCAGAGGATTTTAAAACGAAAAATTGTAGTCGAAAAATGTTCCACATGTGGGAAAAAAATTTGGAAAAAAAGTTCGTGGAAAAAAACAGTGTGCGCACTACAATAATATAGAAAAATTATAAATGAATTTCACTGTTTTCCATTTTATAACGCATAAAAATGCATCTCCGAACAAGAAACCTTATAACATAATCGAAAAAACAGACAGGCTTCAAGTCGCACTGTGCAGCTTGACGCAAAAAATTTGGTTGCTGTATCGTATGCAAAAAATGCCTCCAGAGAGTGTTTTTTGCCAAAACATGGTTTTTGGCACAAAAAAATTTGAAATGGCACAAAAAATTTCGAGCGTTTGTGCCAATTGGCACAAATTTTTTAACTGGTCTAAGGCTAAATTTCCTTGATTTATAGTCATTTTGGGGGCTGAAAACGGTAAATTTTCTCGGCGCTTCGCGCCGGCCCGACTCAATGAGTTTAATATTAACTACTTTCCTTTGTCTCGAATGCGAACGTATTCTATTCGAATAGTATATTTGTATTATCGCAACAGACTTTGAGATTATCAATGACTGGTGGAAGGATAGAATTATTAACTTTCTCTGTTCATTCAGTTGGATTGAGAACACCGTTTTTTCCTCAAATGGGGTCTTTTGAGGAAAAAAATTTCGAAATGAGGAAAAAACTTTTGGGTATGGTTCTCATTGTGGAAAAAATTTTGGGGAATTCAAAACCGAAAAGATGCGTTTTGGTGGACTTAAAAGGGTCAAAATTTCAAAATTTTCCGACTATTTAACTATTTTCTATCAGGCGCGGCCGTCAGGATATCTATACTTCGACTTACTAATGAATGCTCAACGGTTTCTATCAATCAAGTTAGCTCGTTTTATTTTCTAATCGTTTACAGTTAATTATGTCGCCCAAAATTGAGATTTTTCATCGATTCTCTCAATTTTTTCTCTCGACGCTTGGAATTTTTTAAACGGGCAATGTTAGGAGAAAATAATAAAATAAACAAATAAGTTAATTGAATACGGAATAAATATGCAGTACATTTACGAATATGCTGTGCTTGGTCAAAAAAGCATCTCTTACAGTTGACCAAAATTGAACTTATCCAATTTGGAGCGAAAAATTTTACTATTTCTAGATGTTATTATCGATTCAGGAAGTTTATTCCAAATAGGAATAACTCTATTTGTAAAGAAGTATTTCTTAATATCAGTCCTTGGAATATCTGTTTTTAAATTCCAATTGTGGTTGGACCGGGTGTGAGAATGTGTAATGGTGCAGAAATCACTCAATTTTACATCTACTTCATGGTTTATCATCTTACATAACATAACCAAATCATTCAAACGCCTTCTACTTTCAACTGTCTCTAACTTTAATATAGTTTAACGATCATTATAAGAAACCTCAGGATAGTTGAGAACCCTTTTTGTGAAGTATTTCTGTACTTTTTCAATGGCTCTGATGTTCTTAGTTGAGTGGGGTGACCAGATGGTAGTTGCATATTCAAGAATAGGTCTGACGTACT
This sequence comes from Romanomermis culicivorax, assembly GCA_963922205.1. NCBI lineage: Eukaryota > Metazoa > Nematoda > Enoplea > Mermithida > Mermithidae > Romanomermis > Romanomermis culicivorax. The sequence goes on along the minus strand of CAWUHX010000307.1, from coordinate 27,505 downwards.
ATGTTTTGTATGCATTAGTCAGTAGAAATTTATCTTTGCTCACAAACCGATGAAATATAAGATATAATCTGTAGTAAGCATTCTTTATAATATGGCCTAATGTTCATCAAATTTAAAATTTTTGGTTAAAAAAATACCAAGATCTTTAACAGTATCCTCAATTATTCTATCGTCAATTTTGTATTTCTTTATTTTGTTATCAAATCCAAAATGCATTACCTTACTTTTGGAAGTAGAGAGAGTTAGTTGAGATCTTTCAGACCATCTTACAATAGATTCTAGAAATTTTTGAAGGTCCCCACTGTTTTCAGCACAGCTAAAGATTTTTATGTCATCAGCGAACAAAAACAGGCTTACTTCAGGTGATCGTGGTAGGTTATCTATATCATTGACATATAAAAGGAATAGTAAAGGACCCAAAACACTGCCCTGTGGGACACCATTTGTTACATTTTGAGAAGTAGACAAGGTGTTTTTTAACTTAACTCTTTGTTGTCTATCATGAAGAAAATCGGTAATCGATGAAAAATAAATTTCCCTGAGACCATATTTTTCCACTTTTGCAATGAGCTTTGAATGTGGTACTGTATCAAAGGCTTTAGAAAAATCCAAATATATTACATCAACTGCCCTTTTTTGTCAATGTTATCAATCAAGTATTTAGACAACAGTAAGAGCTGGGTTTCGCAGGATCTTTTCTTCACAAGACCAAACTGACGATCAGAAATACAATTATGAAGAGTAAGAAAGTTGGTCACTTGAGCTTTTATGATTTTTTCAAGAATCCAACAACAAACGCAAGTTAAAGATACAGGCCGATAGTTGGAACTTTCACTCGTGATCCCTTTCTTTCTTCAAAACTGGAGTCACATGAGCCATTTTCCAGATGTTCGGAAGGCGCCCAGTCAGTACAGAAATATTGAAAAATTTTTTTAATGGATGGACTAAATAATTGGCTAATCTTTTAAATATTATTATTGTTAAACCATCAGGTCCCACCGAACTTTTGCATTAATTGAAGATGTAAATTGAGGACATCATTCTAGACTGCGATCTTAGAACTTCTGTTCATGAATATCTGTTGGAGAGATTTATTTTCTAGCGTTTTAGAATATAAAAACCCGAAAATTTTTTCGGCGCTTGGCGCCGACATTTGAAACAATTAACACTTCATTAATTTGATTTTCATTTATTTCTCAACATCGTGAAGGTTCATTTTCAAGTGTTTTAGAAAGTGAAAATCCGGAAATTTTATCGGCGCTCTGCGCCGGACCAAGAACTAAATAGAATTAGATGATTCTAATCGGAACCACAGAAATGTTAATAGCGGATAAATTCCTGAGAACTCTATCGTTAACATGCTTCACCCGCTCCTGTAGAACACCAATACATTCTTTCTAAGCTCATTTTGATTAACATAACTAGAATTTTCTCAATTTTTTCCTCATTTTTGAAGGTTTCTGACTCCAAATCACCGTTTTTTCCCCGAAGATTTTTTCCACATGAGAACCGGACCCAAAATTTTTTTCCTCAATTTCAAAAAATTTTCCTCATTTTTAAAAACGTTTAATGTGGCTATGGATGCTTTTTTATGCATTTTAGGAGCATACCCAAGCATTTCGTTGTATTTGGAGTCAGAAACCTGCAAAAATGAGGAAAAAAATTGAGAAAATTCTGGTTACGTTAGTTAAAAATGAGTTCCTGATAAATATATTGTTGTTGTACAGAAGCAGGAGAAGCATCTTACCGATAGAGTTCTCAGGAATTTATCCGCTCTATTGACATTTCTGTGGTTCCGATTAGAATCATCTAATTTTATTTAGTTCTTGGTCCGGCGCGGAGCACCAGAAAATTTTTTTGATTTTCACTTTCTAAAACGCTGGAAAATGTACCTTCACAACGTTGAGAAATAAATTAAAATCAAACTGATGAACTGTAATTTGTTTCAAATTCCGGCGCGAAGCGTCGGAAAAATTTTCGGGTTTTTATATTCTAAAACGTTGGAAAACAAATCTCTCCAACAGATATTTATTAACAGATCGCTGTCTAGAATGATCTCTTCGATCTCCATCTTCAATAAAGGCAAAAGTTCAGGTTGCAAACGTTTAAAAAATTCCAAGCATCGAGAGAAAAAATTGAGAAAATTGATGAAAAATCTCAATTTTGGGCGACATAATGAACCAGGGTTTTTTTGTTTTCAAATTTTTTCTTTTTTTTCTTTTTTTCGGGATTTCAATATTCTGGAATGCTGAAAAAGGAATCTTTTCACCTTTTATTCCCCAGACAGAAGGTTTGACTTCTCGGTGAATTTAATGAATTTTCAGTGGGACAAACTGAAATCCAAAAACTAGGCCAGCGGCTTTCAACCGCCAAAAATTTCTAGCATTGTCTTACACTCAAAATGTTTTAATCACATGAAAGTCAAAATTCAAATTTTTTGTAAAAATCATGCCCAACCTATTTTTCAGCTAACCACGACAGTGAAATAAGAAAAAACTGCAAGAAAATAGCTCACGGCGACTTAAAAAGAAATGGAATGCTGAGAAAATTTGAATAACTCTAAAATTGTTCAGGAAGTTCAAATTGATTCAATTTTCGAATGCGAATATTTAAGGTAAAGTGGGGTGACTTTGATCAGGGGCGACTTTGATCAGAGTATGGCATTCCTGCTGATCTCAAATAGTTATCAAATGCCATACTCTGATCAAGTCGCCCCTGATCAGCACCGTTTTTTTTCCTCGAAAATTTTTTCCACATGAGAACCGGACCCAAAATTATTTTCCTCATTTTCCAAAAATTTTCTCATTTTTAAAAGTTTATAATGTGGCTATGGATGCTTTTTTATGCATTTTAGGAGCATACCCAAGCATTTCGTTGTACTTGGAGTCAGAAACCTGCAAAAATGAGAAAAAAAATTGAGAAAATTCTGGTTACGTTAGTTAAAAATGAGCTCATGAAGAATATATTAATGTTGTACAGAAGCAGATGAAGCATGTTAACGATAGAGTTCTCAGGAATTTATCCGCTCTATATTGACATTTCTGTGGCTCCGATTAGAATCATCTAATTTTATTTAGTTTTTGGTCCGGCGCGGAGCGCCAGAAAATTTTTTTGATTTTCACTTTCTACAACGCTGGAAAATGAATTTTCACAACGTTGAGAAATAAATTAAAATCAACCTAATGAACTGTAATTTGTTTCAAATTACGGCACCGAGCGCCGGAAAAATTTTCGGGTTTTTATATTCTGAAACGCTGAAAAATAAATCTCTCCAAGAGATATTCATGAACAGATTGCAGTCTAGTAGTGTCTTCGATCTCCATCTTCAATAAAGGCAAAAGTTCAGGTTGCAAACGTTTAAAAGATTCCAAGTATCGAGAGAAAAAATTGAGAGAATTGATGAAAAATCTCAATTTTGGGCGACATATGGAACCAGGGTTTTTTTTGCACAGGCCAGGTTGCAATGTGCAACTTGGGGAAAAATTTTGGTTGCACAGATAAATTTTTAGTTGCTCACTCTAAAATCGATAAATTTGCTTAAATTTATCGGAAAAACCATCGCAAACTGTTTTCGTGACATTTCATTCGATCCGCGTCGGTTTTAGGCATTTAAAACCCAATTTTTTGAGTTTTGGAGTACTAACCGCGTACTAGAATAATATAGAAAATCATAAATTAATTGAAAATTTTTTTTCCATTTTAGAACGCATAAAAATGCATCTCTGGACAGAAAACCCAATAACTTTATCAAAAGAGCAGTCAGGCCTCAAGTTGCACTGTGCAACTTGGCAGAAAAAATTTGGTTGCACGGCCCGAAATTTGGTTGCGGTGTGCAAAATAAATCCTGTGACATACCTGTACTTGGGGGGGTTGGGGGGGGACCCCCCCCCCCCCAACCATACCTGTACTTGGGGGGGGGGGGTTGGGGGGACCCCCCCCCCAACTCGGCCAACCCTATACCCAAAATCATTTTCCCCCCCAACCCCCCCCCCAGTTTGGAAAAAAAATTTTTTCAAAAAAGTGTATGTTTTTTGGGAAAAATTTCGACTTTTTCCTACCCCCCCCCCCCAACTGGTCGGAGGTCTTACAGGTATGCCCCCAACTTGGCCAACCCAGTACCCAAAATCATTTCCCCCCCCCCCAGTTGGGAAAAAATTAAAAAAATTTGCCAAAAAATGTATGTTTTTTGGCCTTTTTTGGGAAAAATTTCGACTTTTTCCTACCCCCCCCCCCTCCAAAATTTCGGATTTACCCCCCCCCCCCCCCCAACTGGTCGGAGGTCTTACAGGTATGCCCTGTGATGAACTGTTAACTAAAATGAACGGCCGCGCCTAATAGAAAATAGTCAAGATTATACCCATGACCGGCGCGAAGCGCCGGTAAATTTTGAGATTTTGACCCTTTTAAGTCCAACAGAGCGCATCTTTTCGGTTTTGAATTCCCCAAAATTTTTTCCTCAATGAGAACCATACCCAAACTTTTTTTCCTCAATGAGAACCATACCCAAGCTTTTTTTCCTCATTTCGAAATTTTTTTCCTCAAAAGACCCCATTTGAGGAAAAAAACGGTGCTGATCAGTCACCCTCACTTTACCTTATATAATGTAAAGACTAGAATGAATGAATTTATTACTTGCATTAGAAAAAATAAACAACGATGACAGTCAATGGAAATAAATATAATTTGAGCGGTAATTACAAGAAAAGAAAAAAAATACAAAATTGTTACTAATAGTAAACAAAATGCGAAAAAACCATATTAATAAAGTCTAAAATTGTGTAAAATTTCAGTCGAATCACTGTATTAACGATTTCTATTTTTGTATTAGAATCAATCAAGGATTTCAGCTCTAAATCCGAATCTGATCGAATGAACAGAGAATATTCACAATTTTTTTCATTCATCGGTCACACTGTTTTCTTTTTCCCCCGGGCCTTTTCCCCAAATGGGGAAAGGGGTCAAAATTTTTTCCCCCATTTTCCCGAACTCGTTTTTTTCGCTTAAAAATGCTCACAGACGCTTTATTTAGGTGTTTTTGAGCTTTTTAAAGCCTTCTGGTGTTTTTAGACCCGTTAATTCATTAAAATTGAGGAAAAAATTGAAATTTTCGAGCTCAAAGTTTAATCTACAAGCATTGGAACAAATTTTCAAGCAAACTATCCAAAAGCATAATGACTTTGAGAATTACATGAGAAATCGATGGTTAGGTTCTCTAAGTTGACAAGTGAGAACCCAAAATGGATGTTAATCTTTCCGGCGCGTAGCGCCGGAAAAATTTTTTCGGTATTGATATTCTGCGACGCTGGAAAATCAATTTTCCGAACATTTATTTCAAGAATTAGATTTGAATTTTGTGTTCAAAAGTCGTAATTTCTAGAATTTTACTTGAAAAATTTTAAAACCAGTATAATTTATTCGTAAACTCTCATGCTTGGTCGAAAATATATGAGTATGCAGGGTATAAATTTCGGAAAGATATTTCCATGAAGCGTTTGAATTGATTTTACGTTAGAAAAGAAATAATCGCATCAAAAAGCTTAGAGACTTGACGTACTGATCTTTCTCAAAAGGAAAAAATTCGAATCTTCATTAAATATCATGATAAAATATTGAAGATTACCAATGAAAACATGAGATAATATGTTCAAGATGATGAAAACTATTATAGATTATATGATAAATGAAGGTAGACGTGCTAAAAGCCGCGCCTGAGCTAAGTAATGCATAATAAAGATTATTAAAGTAATAAACGGCGCGAAGCGCCGGAAAATTTTGAGATTATGACATTCTAAAATGCACCAAAACGCATCTTTTCTGTATCCGATCCCCAAAATTTTCTTCCCCAAATGGGGAAAGAGCCCAAAATTTTTTTCCCCTTTCCGAATTTTTTTTCCCGAAAAAGCACGATTTGGGGAAAAAAACAGTGATCGGTCATTAACAGCCTGTAAAGTTTGCTGCAGCCTGCAACGATACTCTAATACACTGTTTCGAAGAGAAATCTTTCGCGTTCGGGTCTAATATACGAGTGGGAAATATTATATTCATTGAATCGGCGCGAAGCGCCGAAAATTTTTGGCATTTTCAGCGCCTAAAACGTCTAAAAGTCAAGAAAATTTAATGTTTGACCAGCCAAAAATTTTGTGCCAATTGGCACAAACGCTCAAAAATTTTTGTGCCATTCCAAATTTTTTTGTGCCAAAAACCATGTTTTGGCACAAAAAAATAACACTGGTCCGCGCCACTGTTTTTTTTTTCCCCCGGGCCTTTTCCCCAAATGGGGAAAGGGATCAAAATTTTTTTCCCCATTTTCCCGAAGTCGTTTTTTTCGCTTAAAAATGCTCACAGACGCTTTATTTACGTGTTTTTGAGCTTTTTAAAGCCTTCTGGTGTTTTTAGACCCGTTAATTCATTAAAATTGAGGAAAAAATTGAAATTTTCGAGCTCAAAGTTTAATCTACAAGCATTGGAACAAATTTTCAAGCAAACTATCCAAAAGCATAATGACTTTGAGAATTACATGAGAAATCGATGGTTAGGTTCTCTAAGTTGACAAGTGAGAACCCAAAATGGATGTTAATCTTTCCGCCGCGTAGCGCCGGAAAAATTTTTTCGGTATTGATATTCTGCGACGCTGGAAAATCAATTTTCCGAACATTTATTTCAAGAATTAGATTTGAATTTTGTGTTCAAAAGTCGTAATTTCTAGAATTTTACTTGAAAAATTTTAAAACCAGTATAATTTATTCGTAAACTCTCATGCTTGGTCGAAAATATATGAGTATGCAGGGTATAAATTTCGGAAAGATATTTCCATGAAGCGTTTGAATTGATTTTGCGTTAGAAAAGAAATAATCGCATCAAAAAGCTTAGAGACTTGACGTACTGATCTTTCTCAAAAGGAAAAAATTCGAATCTTCATTAAATATCATGATAAAATATTGAAGATTACCAATGAAAACATGAGATAATATGTTCAAGATGATGAAAACTATTATAGATTATATGATAAATGAAGGTAGACGTGCTAAAAGCCGCGCCTGAGCTAAGTAATGCATAATAAAGATTATTAAAGTAATAAACGGCGCGAAGCGCCGGAAAATTTTGAGATTATGACATTCTAAAATGCACCAAAACGCATCTTTTCTGTATCCGATCCCCAAAATTTTCTTCCCCAAATGGGGAAAGAGCCCAAAATTTTTTTCCCCTTTCCGAATTTTTTTTCCCGAAAAAGCACGATTTGGGGAAAAAAAACAGTGATCGGTCATTAACAGCCTGTAAAGTTTGCTGCAGCCTGCAACGATACTCTAATACACTGTTTCGAAGAGAAATCTTTCGCGTTCGGGTCTAATATACGAGTAGGAAATATTATATTCATTGAATCGGCGCGAAGCGCCGAAAATTTTTGGCATTTTCAGCGCCTAAAACGTCTAAAAGTCAAGAAAATTTAATGTTTGACCAGCCAAAAATTTTGTGCCAATTGGCACAAACGCTCAAAAATTTTTGTGCCATTCCAAATTTTTTTGTGCCAAAAACCATGTTTTGGCACAAAAAAATAACACTGGTCCGCGCCACTGTTTTTTTTTCCCCCGGGCCTTTTCCCAAATGGGGAAAGGGATCAAAATTTTTTTCCCCATTTTCCCGAAGTCGTTTTTTTCGCTTAAAAATGCTCACAGACGCTTTATTTACGTGTTTTTGAGCTTTTTCAAGCCTTCTGATGTTTTTAGACCCGTTAATTCATCAAAATTGAGGAAAAAATTGAAATTTTCGAGTTCAAAGTTTAATCTACAAGCATTGGAACAAACTTTCAAGCAAACTATCCAAAAGCATAATGACTTTGAATTACATGAGAAATCGATGGTTAAGTCCTCTATGTTGACAAGTGAGAACCTAAAAGGGATGTTAATCTTTCCGGCGCGAAGCGCCGGAAAAATTTTTTGGGTATTGATATTCTGCGACGCTGGAAAATCAATTTTCCGAACGTTTATTTCAAGAAGTAGATTTGAATTTTGTGTTCAAAAGTCGTAATTTCTAGAATTTTACTTGAAAAATTTTAAAACCAGTATAATTTATTTGTAAACTCTCATACTTGGTCGAAAATATATGAGTAAGCAGAGTATAAATTTCCGAAAGACATTTCCATGAAGCATTTAAATTGATTTTACGTTAGAAAAGAAATAATTGCATCAAAAAGCTTAGAGACTTGACGTATTGATCTTTCTCAAAAGGAAAAAATGCGAATCTTCATTAAATATCATGATAAAATATTGAAGATTACCAATGAAAACATGAGATAATACGTTCAAGATGATGAAAACTATTATAGATTATATGATAAATGAAAGTAGACATGCTAAAAGCCGCGCCAGGGGTTAGTAATGCATAATAATGATTATTAAAGTTATGATCGGCGCGAAGCGCCGAAAAATTTTGAGATTATGACCTTCTAAAATGCACCCAAATGCATCTTTTCTGTATCCGATCCCCAAAATTTTCTTCCCCAAATGGGGAAAGGGCACAAAATTTTTTTCCCCTTTCCGAATTTTTTTTCCCGAAAAAGCACGATTTGGGGGAAAAAAAAACAGTGGTCCGCGCACAAAAAAACGCTACTAAATTACTGACGCCAAGAACAGTAGACGTGCAATATTTTGTACTGAATAGTAAAACTGATCATCTTGTTAGTCAATCCTCAATTTGTACACACTCACGTAAATTAGAAGGCACTGAACTAATACAAATAAAAATCGCTTTTTTGGAGGCAATTTCACAAAGTGATAGTAGCCAAAGTTTTTATCCGACCAATGTCATTGTTTAGGCCTATAATCTGTTTTTCTTGAAATGCTTCTAAATAATAAAGTAGAAAGCAAGTAGTATTTCATATTTTCAGGATTTGCTGATGAAAAATATATTATGTACTAAGTGGATATTTGTGAGCATACTAACACAATGTTTAACAATTTTTCGAATGAAAAATTTTACAGTAAGAGCTAAACGATTCTGAAGAGAATACTGATTTGTTTCACTTTTCTATTTGGAAGCATTTTATAAACAAACAGACTATAGATTAATTTCCGTTCCTACCATAAAATATACATTTTCCGACAATTTTAACGACTGTCCGATATTTTTTTTGAATGTTAAATTTGAAGCATTTTTACAAAAAAAATAGATTACGGTTGAAGTCACTGATTTTCCTCTTTATTTCTTCTTATAACCGGTCTTGAATCCATGGATCTAATTGATCGTTTTTCAATGATCACACCATACTGATCCAATAACAGCAGATCAAATTTTATGATAAAGTTACATCCTCTTGTAATCTTTCGAGACTCTGGTTCATTTGGGAGAAAATATACTATAGCCCGTTTTTGATGAAATGCTTGCAAATTTGCAAATGACAAAAAAGCACTGTGTGCAGGTTTTCGCCAAATAATTTTTTGCTCCAAAAATAATTGAAAGTTAGTTCAATACGCTCGCAAATTTTCAGGCTTATATATGACACGCACTTCAATAGAAAGTCGTAAAAATATACAGTAGCCCTTACTTTCCACGTTATTAACTTAATGTTTCAAGAAAAACTATAGTTTTTATAAAATGGTTGTAAATTGAGAACTCACGCAAGTCAGCACAGTCTTCAAAATCGCTTAGAGCTCCTACAGTAAGATTTCCCACTCGAAAAATTGTCAATGGCTAGCTCAGTGCATCCAAATTTTCTGGGACATGCCATGACATAATGTTTATCGGAAAATTGTGAAATACGAATTGCATCCCACTTTCATTATTTAGAAGCATTTCAATAAAAACAAACGTTTTTGCTGATTACTTCCAGAGACCGTGAACTTATGAGGGCGTGTCTCCAATACAGCGAAACCCACAACAGCGAAACTCAAAATAGCTAGACTCAAAACAGCGTTTCTCATTACAGCGAAATCTCAATACAGCGATTCTCAATGTAGCGAAATCTCAATACAGCGAATACTAAAAATTTCTATGCATTAGAGTAAACGCGCACAACATGCAAATTATGTAAATTAAAATCGTTTTTGATGGTTGAGATGGTCTATTTTTAGTTGCATTGGGCAATCTAAATTTCACATGCTTTTGTGTTGCAGTTGCAGTTGGTATGCACGAACATTGGTGAACATTCCAAAATTACGAAAAAATTTTGGTGAGAAAAACATTTTTTTGGAACGTTGGAAAAAAATAAAAGCAAAAAATTATCATAAGAATTTTCCATTAAAGTCGTTTTGTATACGCAGCTTAATTACATTGCAAAAAATTAAATTGGTGGAATAAATAAAATAGAATAAACAAATAAGATGAAATGAATAAAACAATTATTAAGCAGTAAAGGCAGAACAAAAGACGAATGATAAAGACCTGAGAAGTAAAATAATGTAGTAAAAAGTAGGTGAAAAATAGAACAAAAGTACACAACCTGAAAAAATTTTACAAAAGGCATAGCACAAAATCAGAATATTCAAAGAAATAAATCGATAAAGGAAAAAAGAAACAAAAAACATGCATATGGATATGTTAATAATAGACAAGAATAAAAAGTTGTAATGTCGTGAAAACACATGCTATATAAAGTCATGTCAGAAATCTGGCGATTGTTGCCACAATCCGACATCAACCGGATCGAAAAGGAGGACCAAACAGGCCATGTGCCAAAACATAAGGATGACATGAACATGTTGATTTTTTACCAGATGCCACATGAGAACATTCCATGAACTTCTGAAATTAGAAACCGAGATTCGCTGCTTGGGGGACACACCGTTTGAACCATTCCTTCAGTCCGATTTGTTGTAATACAAAGAATATGGCTTACAAACAACGGAGAACCGAATTTGCATAACTATCAAAAAATACCGGACGAAAACCAAATGGTCGTTCACGTCAGCCTCGCCACGTTGAAACAATAACTTTAGGCGGATTTTTTGAACAGAATAAGGATTTACAATGACACGCACAAATGAAAAAATGAATATTATAATCATATTGTCGAAATATGAAAATTGCAGTGAATTTCCATTTTTCCTCATCATTGGGCTTGGACAGCGGCCGCGTTGGGAATCGAAGTCTGCGAAACTGTCACCGCTTGAGCTAAAACGGGCGACGATAAACCATTTAAAGCTGGAAAAGATAAAAATAATATGCAGTCTTTTTCGATGAGCGTAAGAGTACACTAAAACGCTTCAGTTTTCTCTTGATGAAGAACATTTTTGCCTACTGTACACCATTCACATTTGAATGACAGATTCAGGGACAACCAAGAGAGTTTCAAGTCGACACGCAATTTTCAGGAATAGGAAAACGGAACTTCTCAATGATGAACGCCAAAAGCATAGGAAAATACGTTTATCCACTTTTGATTAGGATAGAACTTACGTACACTTGAATATTACTCTTGCTATTTTGATCATGCGGGCGGAGGTTTCGCTGTCTTGTTTACGGCTCATGGACAAGAAATTTTCTCTACTATCTTTATTAGGTTCTCCGTATGAAACTTACTTTCTTGGGATTCCTGCATTGATTATTTCAGAATGAATAGAATATAGACGTCATCATCTGTACAGATTTCATAGGGTGACTCAAAACTTGGCCAAAGGATGCTCGACTATCAATTTTTAAACAATCGATCAATTCCGGACTACCCCGTAGGCGGGAGATATGGGTTGTTACCCTGGCCATGGGTTTGAAGATTCATTTTTTACGACGGGAAAGATGATCTACTGGTTAGTTGATATGGAAAAAACGACTTGGTGGCACGTCAAAATTTGGGACGTGTGATACTGAGCACTGCTTTTTAGCCGCATATCAAATAGCGCAGCTGCTAATTTTTCTCAATTTTTCTTGGCGCGACTGAAATTTTCATTAGCGCAGGCCAAACTTTGTAAGCGCAGCACTAAAAACGAGTGATACTGAGTAGAGAATAAATAAGTGCATGCATGCACGGCATAGAAATTCTGCCGAAGGATACCAAGATGGGTGTGGGATAGGAATATTTTCCTAACATCCAGGCAGCATTGGTTGGTTAGCATTTTTTAGAGTTATAATGGCTTAGAAAAATTGTTAAACTACAACTAAAATACTTTCTCTTCTCTCTTGCTTATTTCCTTCCATCATTTTCTCGATCAATGCTGGTGGAGTCGAATCTGCTGAGGGCCAGAAAGAATTTGCTGAAAGTCAATCAAAATCTGCTGGGACTCAATACTCCCCAATGTCATTGTGTATACTATTTTTCTAAAATCACTATTACTGAGTAATCGATTTTTGAAAGTGGGCAGTTTGATAAAAAAGATATATGACATGTTCACATTTTTAAAAATGTACTATTTGATTTTGGATAAATTGTTATGCAACTCGTGTATGTGGGAAACCTTAAATTATTTACTACTTTTGTATAAATAAACATTCATAAAAGATTTATAAAGAAAAAAGCACGTGGGTGGAGCATGACAGTGAGAACATAATGGTTATTTTCAAGACGGGAAAGAATCAGAATCGTTACACCCTCGTAAAATGACACGTCACGCTAAAAATTATTTGTAATCAAACTTTGTGGGTGTTTGCCACCCATGCTTAGTCCTGTTTGAAAATGGCTTCAAAATCGATGATTTTGCTGGAATCAGCGACTTGCGATGAATTTTTTCAATGCACGTCGAATAAAAAATATGACGTTAATTTTTCTCACGATTTCAATGAAGGTGGTATAACGAATGAAACAAGCCTGACTCAGATTCTAGACTAGAGATAAGGCAGCTTCATATTGGTAAAAGCTCGCCGAAATTCATTACGCGTCACGAGAACAAAATTTATTTCAGAGATTGCTGTTTCAGGAGTAGAGCTTATTTTCTAAAAAACGTTTATCGTTTTCCTTCATTTAGTCCTTATATGTACTATAATAACATGTTTCATAAACACGAAAACATAATGAATAAAAATTTGACTTACATGATGTTCCGACAGGCGAATTTCTTTCTGGTAAGCTTGATTGCCTATCCATTTTATTTTTCTCTTCTTGAAGAACAGGATCTGCGAAAAAAAGATATTTATGGAGGATAAAAGCGAAAAACCATGCTTCCTTACAAAAATATGGATGATCCATCGCCTCTTTGGCCGTCAATCTTTCTTGATGATCGTAGCGCAATAATTTATCCAAGAAATCCAACGATTCGGCCGATACCAAATGTTGATTTTCATTATGAACGAATCTTTCCCAACGCTTGCGAGAATGTCTTAATTTAAAAACAACTTTGGAAAAAAAGTTAAATATCAACATTAAAGTTGTTGAATAAGTAAGCTAGTTAAACTTTATGCCACAGTCTGTGGAGTCAACAGGCCTTTTATGGGTGGGGTCCTCGATTTACAAGAATTTATGAGGTGGTCTCACTGCAGGGAAAAGAATTAAAATTCTTCGCCTAAAAAGCCTGAAGGAATACCCACAGAATAATTTTCAAAACACGACACAAATTTGTATTTATGGACGATGCGCCGAGAAAATGAAAATGTCCGACAATTTTTTGTTCTAAAATGATTATTTGCTAGGAAAAAATAAATTTTTAGCATTCTTTCGTCCAAAAAGATGACGTTCCTAATCCTATGGATATTGAGCAGCCCCAAATTAGTCATGAGGACCAAACCAAATGGCCGACAATTTCGGTTCCTATGACCCTTTCCCGAATTAGCATATATGATTCAAGATAGATGTTAACATACAAACATGTATAAAAAGAACATGCAAAAACATCAGACCATGATAACGACATATGTAAGCTAGATTAAATGAATAAATTACCTCCCAAGAATGTCATTGAACCTTGGGTCCAACTCGATTTGATATTTATCTAAATATTCGTACAACTCTTCAGTGCCAAGCACTTTTGCAATACGGACGAGCTGAAATGCGAAAATAAAGAATATGTGGAAAAAGCGAAGATGAAGTTTCACTTGGTCGTAATTGTCATGCCCGTGGAAAAAGGGTTCTTTTCGGAAAATCATGCTGGCTAACATGCACCCTAAACTCCACATATCCAGCGAATAATCGTACATCTGGCGGAAAAGAAAATTTTGTATAAAAAAATATATATATACATGAAACTTTTATTTGTTATTTACTTGGTAATCGACCAATAGTTCCGGCCCTTTAAAGTATCGGGACGCGACTCTGACGTTGTATTCTTGATTCGGGTGGTAAAATTCGGCTAAGCCCCAATCAATCAAGCGCAGCTAAATTGACGAAAATCAATCAAAATATGGAATGAGTACAAAGGAAACACGTTTCGCATATACTACAAAGAAACCAACAAAAAGTTATCAGCATGTTTTAGCCAAAATTACCTTTCTGTTTTCGTGGTCAATCATTACATTGTGCGGTTTGACGTCCCTGAAAGGCAGACATGTGAAGGTAAACACGAATTTTACAGATTGACAAATCACCGACCTATGCATAATTCCCATACTGTGGCAATAGTCAAGAGCCTATAAAACAGCATTCAAGTGCAAATCGAATCGTATACACAATCAGTAATTTAATCAGCAACTCGTGTAAAATTAATGAATCAGTTGCGCGAGCTACTCGGAAACTAATAGTTCGTCCCAAAATTTAACCGAAAAAGCAAATTTTTCTACGAAATGACGCATGTTAACTTGATGAGAATCCACTTTTTTCCTCGTTTATGGATAGTAGCAATGGATTTTCGCTAAGCAAAACGTACTTTTAGCAGTTCATACATGTAGAATCTTATATCGTAATCCGTCAAAGTTTGATAAAGTTGCTGAAATGAACAAAATTTCTTATATGTATCAAATTAAGTGGCACTAATTTTACTTTAAAGTCAGTATTATTCACATATTCAAGAATCAAAGCTGGCGTTCTAGAAATCGGATCCTTAACGACGTCGATCAGCGATATAATGTTCGTACCCTTGCGTAAATTTTCCATTATACGAATTTCGCGTTTAATTTTCTTCTTTTTCACGGGCTAAAACTCGAAAGATTATTACTGGATGAAGATCATGATTATTTCTCCCTACCCACTTTCAGAATTTTTATGACAATTTTATTATCATTTGTCACGTTCACGCCTTCGAAAACTTCGCTGTACTTGCCGCGGCCTAATTTCCTGACGAGTTGATAATGCTCAATATCGCTGAAAAAATGTAATTTGTAACTTTCCTTCATGAAAATATTTGAGTATTTCGTTTTTCAATTTACAATTCGAACTTAGGTTGATAAATTTGAAAATCTCAAAAAATTAACTAGTGATGTCCCAGCGCCGACTTTTTTGCCGCCATCCCTTGTACATATGGTACGTTAGGCATAAGATGTTTGATTAAAATTTTGCGAGCTTTTTTTCTAGAGTACTCTGAGTGAAAAAATGAGTAAAACCTGCAAGTGAGGACCATTAAGTGATGGCATCCCGTCGATTACAACTGAAAATTTAGCCGGAATGTTGGATTCATAAAAAACAAAACTAACACTAGAAAAATCTTGTTTTAAATTGACGGTTTCAAAACATACATGAACATAAGACAAAATATCACATCAAGAAAAATATAAAGCTAGAATTCTGCTATACTAGCCAAGAAATTTGCATGCTCAATGGGTTAGTTTCTAGTCAGTACTCCGTACTAGGACACGTACTATTGCTTGTTCTGAGGTTCATCTCATCAATTTTAAAAAATGTTGATGTATAAGATAGTGAATTTGAAGCTGATCATCAAAACTTAATTTTCAATATTTATTTTGCATTTAAATGCATTATTTTCAAGTAAAATGTACTTCCGGAATTGGATAATTTAAAAAAGAAAATTGGAATCGGAAAAATTAACTTTTGCAGAGGAGCACTTAATTGTATACTTCAAAGTCCATTCTGTTTGGAGAGACAGTAAGATCATCAGTAAGGCACGGGCCGGTGCCATGGGCATCCCTAAAGTTAACTTACCCCCAGTCGATGATGTGAGATTCGTAATCCCAGTACTCGCGTGGCTTCGAGAGGTTGACATCGGCATAAACGCGGGCACGACTGGGCAATGGCATCTCGTCCGGTTCCAATTTCGATTCTTGGTTATTATACAGCTTGACGCTTTCTGCACATGAAAAAGATTGGACTTCACGAAATTCCTCAGAAATTACTTATGCAAAGAATTTATTTGAACTTTTGGATGTGTGAAATGAAATTGTACAATATTAACTTCTATTTTTCGTTATTTTCACCCGGAAAACGAGTTAACTCGATTAAATATATCGGGGTTAATAAAAATCTTCCTTGAATAATTGATCAAATCGCTCAGTTTTCACCGACAATAGAGCTTTCACATGTAAATTTTTAAAATGATTAAATATATGAGCTTTCTCAGATAATATTCAAAAATTTATCACATTCTCAATCATTGAATTTATTTTTCTTTGCTAGAGAACTCTGGAGCAAACTGCAGGAATTTCAATCAATTGTACACATGTGCAATGCTTGGATGTTTTGAATCGGCTGGATAGTGTCAATGAAACCGAAAAATCAGAAATTAACGTTCTAGACGAATAACAAAAATCGCTGAAATTTGAAGACATTAAAACCTTTGACGGATCAATTATCAAGCGTTGGAAGCATGATTAACTTAGATTTTATAATTTGTACATGAGCGGGCTGGACAAACATTCATCCACGTACACTTGAAAGTAGGGATGAGACGGAGCGCCGGATCCGGACTTGATAACCCGGAGATCTGACATATTGTTTTGGATCCGTATTTGAACCTGATCAGTATAAGTTTCCAGATTCGGATACGCGACCGATACAAGCAAATTTTTTGGATCCCAATCCGACATGGACGAAACTTGAGATCCAGTCAGTGAAACCAGTTCAATTTACTTTAGTTAGCATTACTAAAATTTTTAAAAAAATCCAAACCTGGAGAATCCAAATTACTTTTGACTAACAACAATTTTTCAACATTATCACCCTTCAAAGCCTACGTTCCTCATTCCTTCCATTATATTTTTCCATCAGAAACTGAATATTAAACTGAATGAACTTGCTATAAAATATAGTACATTATACGACTACAATGACTCATTGCGTATACTATCCGACTTGGTCGTATGTATGCAAGTGCGGATTTAGGGGGGCGGGGGGAGCGGCCGCCCCCCCGAAACTTTTGAAATACGATTTTTTTTTCCTGTATACCTATCGGCAAATTTGAAAAATTTTTGAATTTTTTTCGAAAAATACTTCATTTTAAGCACCGCCCCCCCCTGAAAAAAATTCTGGATCCGCCACTATGCACATGTGGCAAGTGGTTTGGGGCCTTCAGCAGGTTTTGGTTGATCCCCAGCAGATTCTTGCTGACTCCCAGCAGAATCTGCCCCCAGCATTGATCAAGACGACGATGAAGGAAAATGAGAAACAAAAGAGAGAAAGACGTCCTAAGATTGAAAATGATGCTGTCGTTCAATGGTTTTTCTGATTAAAGCACACACGATTGAAAAGGAGTAACATAAAAACCTTTAAAAACATGCCAAGCGAATATTTTCACATATTTGACTAATTTAGCATAGACGTATATCGGGTCCAAAATTTTGAGACTATCGGGTGCGGGCAAAAAATTTTAAAAATATCGGGTTCGGGTTCAAAATTTCAAGAATAATGGGTCAGGGTCTAAAATTTTAAGAATATCGGGTCCGGGTCCAACGAAATGGTCGGATAATTTCGGGTCTCATTTCGGATCCCCGTACCCGATACATCTCTATTAAACAAACACGTGAAATATATTGATTCGATCTCATTTCGTTCAATGTTTTTTGCATACAGCAACTAAATTTCTGGCCGTAAAACCAAATTTTTCCTGCAAGTTGCACAGTGCAACCGAAAGTCTGATGGCCCTCTCTATTAAGTTATAAGGTTTCCTGTCTCAACCGGAAATGCATTTGGAAAATATACCGAAATGTTCAGGCGCTTCGCGCTGAATTTCAAATCGTGCATAATTCTTGGTATTATTTCTGGTGCCCAGCTAGGAAATTTCGTCCTATCTTATTGCTTTTAAGCATCAATATATTATGGATGAATGTCCGATCTTGTATTTTTTCTTGGCGTAAATGGTAAAAATGTGTGCATCATATACCCGAGAAATTCGCTAATATTTTAATCACCTTATGTTAGTACCGTAAACAGCTAAAAAACAAAAACTCACCAAGAAATCAATCATCTTTCATAAATATTCGGAACAACAAAAGTCAAATCAGTTTTGGACTGAAAAAGGCAAGCAGAATCAACCAAAAATCCAGATTTTTCGACTAGCAAAAACTTCAATCATATTCTATTATTTACATTTATAAGCTGAAAAATCTCTTTCTGAAAATAAATTTTCTTTAGTATTACATTGCTTTATCTTTCGACAATTTAATTTTAGCTGACTTATATTTTCCGAATTCAGTATTTCTATTTTTCTTTAAGTAATTGATCTCAACTCTTTGACAGCTTTGTCAAGAATAGTTTTTTTTAACGATCTTCTTTCCACATTTGTGTAAAACCTTTAAGAAAAGAGTCCTGATTTTCTGTATTTATTTTACTGTTTCTGCAACTTTCCAGGTTTTTCGATTTCTGAGCCATCATGCAATCGTCCATCAGATCACAAAACAAATTAAAACTAAAAGTGATACCGAAAAATTCTCTGTCCTCTTCTACAATTTTATCACTACGACTTTTTTTAAACATTTGATGTACATTACATAACAAGTCGTGTTTTAAGCTTCAGCTTAGTGTTTATGATAGACAATTAATAAAATGTCATGGTGGTAAAATTGTAGAGAAAAGGTCGAAATTCTCTTATATATACATGAGCAGAACATTTAACATTTGGAACAAACACTATCAGCATACAGTTTTCGCCAATAATATATTTAAAGCAATCAGAAAAACTAGATTTTAGACAAATGTGTGTATAAATTCACTAACCGTTTTGACCATGCACAGTAAACTATGCAATTCTGATTTGATATCTGCATATAGTTTCTGATTCCTAACGATCACTGTTGGCTCTTCTCGTGTTTTAACCAATGTTCTTTGTTTTCGTTTTTTTAATTCTACTGAAATTAATATTATCATTTTTAATTTTAAACGCTATAACTGACACTGAACGTTCTCAAAATCAAGCAATGAAATTTTCAGAAATTCTCTCTAATTTCGCCATGTAACAGGAAATACACGTTATACAAAGCATCTCTAACAAGGATATTATGCCTTCGCTGCTCTTCTATCAGAACAATAAATATCACTGCATTATTCGCTCTCACTTGGGCTGTATTAAAAATGACTAAGCGCCTCTCAACTCGACACCTTTATAATGCTTATTCTGACTGTTAATCTAATCATGTATTCTAGAAAATAAAAATGAAAAATTGAGTTTTTTTTAATATTTCAGCCCACGGCGTTACGTTACTAAGTACTTACTATTCAATACTTAATTATATGTTACTAAATAAATACCTGGGTAATAGTAAATTTCCTACTATCGTTCAACATTTGTGGAAAGACCTAAAAAATTTTCCACATTGCGGAAAACTTTTACATGCTTGATATGTGTAGCCGTAGTGACATTATTTAACATTATCGTGTTTAAATTAAGTACCTAACCAAGTGGTTATGAATTTTTTGAGACTAAACTTATGAAACAGTGTTTATTGACACTGAAAGTGCAGGACTGTGCGTATGATTAGCAATGATCAAGGTTGGCAGGCATTGGGTTTTTGGGTTGATGAGCTTTTTTTGAGTTGGAAAATCGGACACTGCTGGGTTTTTGGGTTTTTTAAGATAAAAATTCATTTTTTTAATTTTGTTTTCAGGAATACAAGTTTCTTCCTGATTTAGCAATCAAATTCAGAGTTGAGCTAACTTTAGCGACTGCAATGCAGTCTTTTCTAACACTGACATGATAACAGATTTGAGATGAGATCACACAATGCAACAAACAAAGCAAATGCTATCGTAAATTTTCAATTCAGGAGACTTTTTGGCAGGAATTTACAATACGGTAAGTTCGACTTTTTACCAAAAACCCCCATTTTTCAATGTTTCAAATCAAAAACTTTAAAAAAAAATTTGAAAATTTTTCATGGAAATTACAGTAATCATACTTGAGCAACCACCAACAAGGAAAACACAACTTCAGGCAATTTTGGTTACTTACCGTATTGTTAAAATTAGCCGACTTTTTAGTGCTATTCGATTCGGTTCCTATGACTGTTCTGTTGAGTTGAGTTATTTTGATCGGAAAGCTAAAGATTCATATTCAATAAATTTAACTTAGTACATGTTTATATTGTCTTTTGGCTGAAGTTGATTCAATTCGATAGTAGCTTATCTGAATATTAGGCAGATTTTACTGCTCATGGATCCTGAGCACTTATGAGCAGTGCTAGTGCTGCTAAAGTTTTTGTTATACCTACTGCTCACAGCCATCAGCATTTCGTGATCTGACTTGAGCAGCTCTAAAATTCTTAGGGAAACAGCAGACCCACTGGAAAAAGAGGCAGCTGACGGCTTTTGGGTCCAAAAATGGGCTGAAAATGGACCACTGAGTATGCTGGCTGAATGACTGTAAGCAGTATAAATGTTGAAGAAAGATACATCAAGCTTCTTTCACCATTCAAAGTCACAATTTACAAACAACTCAATGACTAAAAGATCTCGGCAAGTGAAGATGAAGCGAAAATACGTTTCGTTACAAAATGCTAGAGAGTAACCAAAAATCTGCAATGCAATATTGGTTGACGGAAGGCAAAATGTGACCTTCGTTCCAAAAAAAATTGCCTTGAGGGTACGTTTTTTAAGACTAATAATGGCAAGCAAGCAAAATTTTTTGTCATGTTGTTTTCCATTTTTGTGTCCACTGGGTCATCAGAGCGTAATTTTTCAACATTTGGCTTTGTTCACACCAAGCTGCATAATCGATTATCATTTTCGTCGGTCGAAAAGCTAATCTTCGTAAAATTCAATGCCAAAAACTTTCTTGATGGAGCATTAGTACATGATTTTATTTGTTATGATAAGGAATCTGTGTATTTTTGCTTAAAATCAGGAAAAATGATCTGAAAATGTTTTGCTTTATGAAGAATAAAACTTCAGGGATGTTGCATTTGCTTTTGTTTTATACTTAATTCAGATCTACAATTCTGAAATAAAAAAAACCCTGATTAAACTCAGAAAAACCCATAAAAACCTAAAAAAAACCCATAATAAACCCAAAAAACCCAAATTCAAAATTTTGAAAATCGGGTTTTTTCGAACCCTGGCAATGATACCTAACCTGCTGTAAAATTACTCACTCTATTATAGTCATACTCATTGAGGAAAAGTTGTTCAATATCTACGTTAAAAATTTTTTAAAATTTTTTTCTCCTTTTTCCCCAACTCGTTTTTTCGCTTAAGAACGCTCATAGACGCTATATTTGAGTGTTTTTGAGCTTCATAAAGCATTCTGATAATCAATTTTTTGAACATATATTTATCTCAAAAATTAGATTTGAATTTTGTGTTCAAAAATCGTAACTTCCTAGAATTTTATCATTCAAAAAATTTTAAATCCCTTATTTAGGTATAATTTATTTAAAACCAGCAATTTATACCAATAGTAATCAATAATGTTTCATTTGAGTGTCGACGTAGAAATCTTCGAAAACTAATTTGATGAAGCTTTTGAATTTATTTTACGTTGAGAAAGGAACAATCGCTTCGAAAAGGTGAGAAATTTTGGCGTGTTGATGATCTTTCTCAAAAATTGTGTCAAGGAAAAATGCGGATATTCATCAAATATCAAGATAAAATATTGAAGATTACCAATGAAAACATGAGATAATACGTCTAAGATGATGAAAACTATTAAAGATTAAGTGCTGAGTGAAGGCAGAAATGCTAAAAGCCGCGCCTGAGCTTCACCAAAATGCATCGTTTCTATATGAAAACCCCAAATTTTTTCTCCACATTTGTGAAAAGACATCAAAAATTATCAAATTGTTTCCACATTTTAGATTTTCTTTCCACATTATAGTGCACATGTTGAAAAAAACAGTGTTGTACAGCCGCCCGAACAGTGATAGAGCAAGTAGGTTCGGATCGTTCTCAGCGTTGCCAAGTAGTCGCCTTCAAAAACCCCAATTTTTCCGTCAAAAAAACTCAAAAAAAGCTCAATCGTTCCAAAAAAACAAAAAACTCAAAAATTTTTAAAAATCCCTAGAAAAACCCCAATTTTTGAAAACATAGAATAAATTTAATTCAAAGGTTAAAAAAATAAATCAAACATAAGTTTATTAAGAATCAACAACTTTATTCAGCCGCTAGCTATAGAATTTCATCTTCATCATCACATTCAGCTGATTGCTGCACGAAACTGTTTGAATGATCATACATGCCTGACGTAAATTTTTTCAACATAGGTTTTGTTACAGTAAAAAATTTACATTTTTCATTCCTTAAAGCCAAGCCATATCGCAAACATAGAATACTGTCCAACGACATTATCACAAAATTGTGGGTTTCAAATCTGACATCGTTCATTAACTGTTCAAATTTCCAAATTTTCAACTATACCAACATGGAGAAATATAAATATCAATGACAGTATGAAAAAACCACTTGTTATAGAATTTGGTATAAAATCATATAATAAGACAAGGAATGAAAACATAAAAAGAGATTAGTCTACATTTTAATACGTTTCAAAAACCTATGGACTTATTGATCAACCCACGTATTTATCATGATTCACGTCATACAGTGATTGTTCTAAACTATACTCCATTTATTTTGAGATCATCAATACAGCGAGTTCCATGAAAGTGAATTCAACACGTAGAAATTAGTAAATCTTATTACTGTAATGAATGAAGAGAATTTATCATCCTTTGAGGAATTTTCGTTACGAAACAGGATAAATTTTTCAATGGAACTGGTATCAAAGAAGATAGAGCAAGTAGGTTCGGATCGTCCTCGGTGTTGCCAAGTAGTCGCCTTCAAAAACCCCAATTTTTCTGTCAAAAAACCTCAAAAAAAGCTCAATCGTTCCAAAAAAAAACCAGAAAATCTCAAAAAATTTTAAAAATCCCTAAAAAAACCCAATTTTTAAAAACATAGAATAAATTTAATTCATATGTAAGTAAAAAAATAAATCAAACATAAGTTTATTAAGAATCAACAACTTTATTCAGCCGCAAGCTGTATAATTTCATCTTCATCATCACATTCAGCTGATTGCTGCAGCAAACTGTTTAAATGACCATACATGCCTGACGTGAATTTTTTAAACATAGGTTTTGTTACAGTAAAAAAGTTACAACTTTCATTCCTTAAAGCCAAGCCATATCGCACACATAGAATACTGTCCGACAACACTGTCAGAAAATTGTGGGTTTCAAACTTCAAAGATCAAACTAGATTAAACATGTATGTTTTAACTTTGAAAAGATTCACAAATTTAGTTAGAAGCTTTTTAAATGAAGCCTAAGACTCAGCTTGCAGTGCTTGCACAAATACAACATAAAATCTCTGACTTGTAAGCCTCCTAATCCTAATTCTAATCTATACTCAGTGATTTTTTTTTGCGCCGAGCAAAATTTTTCCCATATTTCCCGAAGTCATTTTTTTCACATAAAAATGCTTACAGATTCTTTACTTATGTGTTTTTGAACTTTTTCAAACCTTCTGGTGTTTTTAGAGCCGTTAATTTATCAAAATTGAGGGGAAAAATGAAATTTTCGAGTTTGATCGAAGTCTAATCTACAAGCATTGTGAAACGAATTTTCCAGCAAACAATCCAAGAGCATAATGACTTTGAATTACATGAGAAATCGACGGTTAAGTTCTCTATGATGACAAGTGAGAGCCCAAAAAAGATATTAATCTTTCTAGCGCTAAGCGCCGGAAAAATTTTTTGTGCATTGACATTCTGCGACGCTGGAAAATCAATTTTCCGAACATTTATTTCAAGAATTAGATTCGAATAGGTAATACATAATGATGATTATTGAAGTTATATATAACCGGCGCGAAGCGCCGAAAAATTTCGAGATTATGACCTTCTAAAATGCATTAAAAATGCATCTTTTCTGTATCAGATCCCCAAAATTTTCTTAGCCCCAAATTTTTTTCTTTTTCTGAATTTTTTTTCCAAAAAAGAACGATTTGGGGGAAAAACAGTGCCTGCTACAGAATAGTGAATACGAAAAACAGTGCCTGCTACAGAAAAGTGAATATAGTAAAAATGCTAATTAAATGTGTTAATTCAATGTTAAATTTGAACGAATTTATAGTTTTTTCACAAGACATTTTAAAATCTTAAAATAAGAAAAATAATTGATTTTAAAAGTTAAGAATCAATCACTGACACATTATAGAAGAATATATGTGATCCAACACAGGACTCAAAAATTCTGCACCAGTGCAGAAATGACCGAAAAAAATTTTGCATGACGCCTAAAAAGTCTGCACTGTGCAGAAAAAACACTGTCGATACTTATAATAAGCCTTCTTAGTTGAAAGCTTAAAGGTAGGCTTCAATCCCAACGTGAATTCTCGGTTGAGTTTGATGATAATGATCAAGAGTAAGAGGGTCAGGGTTGGAAAAGATGGGTTCTGTGTTTATTGGATTTTAATCACCAAATTTTGGATTTTTTGGTTTACGTTTACAAAAACAAAAAAGGAAAAGAAAAAGAAAAAGAAGAAAAAGTTAACAAAATTTTTTTATTTAGTATTTTGTTATAAACTTGGATCATACCTGTAAGACCTCCGACCAGTTGGCGGGGGGGGGGATAAATCCGAAATTTGGGGGGGGGGGGTAGGAAAAAGTCGAAATTTTTCCCAAAAAAGGCCAAAAAACATACACTTTTTGAAAATTTTTTTTTCCAAACTGGGGGGGGGGGGAGTTGGGGGGGGGAAATGATTTTGGGTACAGGGTTGGCCAAGTTGGGGGGGCCCCCCCCAAGTACAGGTATGACTTGGATTATAAAACTTTTGAATGATTTATTATACTTAACAGCGTGCATATTAGGCCATTTCAAACTTGTTTCTGCTCAAAAAGTTGCACTTTTTGAAAACTAAATTTTTAGTGGCTCATCGGCAGAAATAGTCATGTTTTTCATGTTATTTTAAAAGAATTTTAAGTGCATTTGATTAAATTTCATGTATCTAATCATGTTTCAAATAATTCCTATGGCGCTTACAAAGTTTAGTGCTGGAACTTATATACACTATATGAAATAAACACATAGGTAAATTGTGCCTAAACCAAAGCCTAAGCCTAAGCCCAATAATAAGCCAAATTCTGATTGCCCAAGCAATGATCAGTTGAATGAAGGTCTCACTAGTCGATAAGTAGAAGTTGTGACTACCTGGCCTGGCACTAAAGTTTATTATTGCCATCCCTACTAGTGTCTTGAAATGAGTACAAAATAAAACTCACATCACATTAAACTAAAAGACCCACAATAAACCCAAGAGACCACAGCAAAAAGCCCACAAAATCCGAAAGTCCAAATTTTGAAAAACTCTTTATTCTATCTCTAAAAGAATATGCAGTGTGCACACTGTCCAAAACATGTCAACAGAGTATTTTACACCAAACCAGCATGTTTTTCCCCAAAACGTTTATTTTGGAAAAAAAATTTTGGAAAAAAGGGAAAAGATTTTAGCACTATTAGCCAAACGGGGAAAAAGTTTTTATCTAACTTCCCCTAGATTAGCATTTTAAACTTGAATGTACTTTAATGGGGTAAAATAAATACTTTCGGCCGCTTCGCGGGCGCGGCATATTATAAAATACCAAATAAATTAGCACATATTCTTATGTTACTTAACTTAGCCGCCATTCATCAAATTTTAATGTTTTTCAGTGCTTCTATACATTAAATTCATACAGTTTTATTATTACTTTGGCAAAACATTTTTAGAGTCTTTCTTCCCCGCTTAGGGAAAATTTTTTGGAAAAAAACACGCTGCACCAAAAGTCAAAATTTGGTAATTAAGCCAAAAATATGCTAATTTAATTGTAAAATACACAAACTGGCCACACTATTCAATCAATATCCATTTCAATTTTCATTTTTTCAATTCATCACGCTTTTTTCTTATTTTATACAGTAATTCTCCATCAAGCACACAACATTCAAGCAAGCGAATTCGTTGAAAAACCCCAAAACCTCAAAATAAAAATAAAAAACCCCTAAAAAAACCTGAAACAAAAAACCCCTAGAAAAACCTCAACGCCATCGAAAAACCCCTAGATTTGGGGAAACACCTAACTTGCCAACACTGCGCACTGTTTTTTCCCCCGGGCCTTTTCCCCGAATGGGGAAAGGGATCAAAATTTTTTTGCCCATTTTCCCGAAGTCGTTTTTTTTCGCTTAAAAATGCTTACAGACGCTTTATTTACGTGTTTTTGAGCTTTTTCAAGCCATCTGGTGTTTTCAGACCCGTTAATTCATTAAAATTGAAGAAAAAATTGAAATTTTCGAGTTCAAAGTTTAATCTACAAGCTATTCATACCTGTACTTATATAAAATGATATTTTACAAGTAGTATATATAAATGTGCAGATTTCCTTTCCTAAAAATCACTAAATGGCGCAGAAGTTTCATTTTTTTATAATCAGCTGCTCAGAAAATGTCTCAAAAAGACCAGATAGTAATTCCTTTCAAGCAGACATTGACCAATTTTTCTCGATCTACTATACCTTACTGATGACGATCTTTCCAAAATTTTTTGCAATAATCAGTTTTTTCACTGGTGTGGCAAATGAATTTCTAAATATAGGACCAGAGTAATACTCTCCATACCCCCCCCCCCCCCATAAGTTGCTCTGGTAGAGGACTATGAGGGTTGTGAAATTAGGACACTGGTAATTTGGGATACAGGAATTCTGACTTTTAGGTTCTATTGCACCAAAAAACTACTTTTTTCACCAGTGTTACATGGAGATTCACTCAAATTTTGTTGGATTAAAGTGATGCTACAAAAATTGAAGGCGTTATTGTGGAAAGAAACATGACTTCCGCAGAGTAGACTATGCATTCATTTCAAATTGAGTCATAATAAAACTAGTTTCTGCCAATGCCACTCAACCAAAGATGATATAGCAATCTCTTGTCACCATTCATGCCACTCCCATCCTATCAAGGTACCCTTTACAAAATATTTTCCCATCAAGGATATTCATTTGTCTTTTGATGGTTTTAAAATTTTCATGAAAAATGAGTGGCACCATGGCTCACAAAAATACATAGTTTACTTGATGACAAAACTTCTGTTGTATTCTTCAAAATCAAGAAACTAGCTGGTCACATTAGGGAGAACTTTGGAAAAATTACATTCAATATTACAAACATGCACTGAATTTGTTTGAAAATATCAAAACCTGTCACAATGTCATTTTTACAGTGCCAAATATCATCATGTACTTCAACTAAAAAATGATTCAGTACTCTGCGTTGATACCACTGCTTAATCTGATAGAGTGTG